>JBBPKK010000083.1:0-59826 GCA_038089215.1 Tylopilus vinaceipallidus
AAGGACGATTTGGACCCAAAGTTTGCGAATCTGCAGGAGGCTGAAGAACTGGTGGAGGACAATGAAGAATTGAAGAATATGCTCTCAGTCGCTTGGAAGACCAGATCATATCGCGAGATCCGAAACCGAGTCGGTGAGAGTCGAGCACTCGCATCCTTTGCCAGTCACAAATCCTGATCACTCTTACAGCAGTCCTCAAAAAACCACAACAATATCTGGGATAACGAGAATCCTTAATAGCAACGATTCCCTCTGCAGGTTGGTGCTTCACACATCACCGTTCGTCCAAGATGATCAACTGACAGCGACCAGATTTGCATAAAAATCTATCGTCGTCCTTTAAGGCACCGTACCGCGGCGCAGCTGTAGATGGTTTCTAGGAGTATTTGACACACAACGCAAAACTATTCAGAACGGAGCGGGCTCCTCGTTACTATGCGAAGTTCTGTTCTGTTGTCCAGAGTTCTGGGACTGGCAAATCGAGGATGATGATCGAGGTAAAGCACTCTTTAATGCGCGTCCGCAGTGACTGAATGAACCACTGTGCAGTTGGCCAAGAAAGGCGTCATAGTAATTTACATCAACTTGCGCTTGATTCAAGAACAATCGGGCTATCCCCAACGTGATCAGATCCCATCAAATATATTGACTAAATTTCCCCAATCCAGTCAGGAATATCGGGCCAACTGCTATGGGTTCTTCACCGCTCTTTTTGATACGCTCGAAGAACACCTGTCAGCAGCTCCCATCACCGACAGTACCGAATCGAAGGCGGACATTATGGAATGGGTCAATATGATGTGCAATATGAGCTACCCCCCCAATACTACTGCCAGGTCCGATTTCTTTGACAAACTCTCTCAAAAATACACAAAGGTGACGGTATCAGGCACCTTGGTACGACCCTGGTCTGACTATGCTGCTCAGGTTCAGGGTGATTTCCTCTGCATGATTAACAGCAAAACTGTGCGCAATAGCGGCGTTAATGAAATGGCAAATAAGTCCGGAGATCTCTTCCTGTCGGGTAAGTATTCCGACCCAGCATCATAAAAGGCTTGGCTGAGGAATGTCGTCCGAGTAGGTCAAAAACCTTCTCCTACTGCTGACTTTGAACTCGATCTCCCCGCATAACTCATGACTTCCTATAGAAAAATGGGCACATCTCTCGAGAGAACCTTGTCCGGCAACTCCGACAAGCAAAATTGGTCATCGCACTCGATGAGGCACACCTTTTAACCACGGTATACTGTCCTACTAAAGAAGGAGCGCATCGTCCCGCGGACGTCGTCTGCAGAGTTGTCAACGAGTATTCACACCATAAGAATCACGCGATTTGGGCGGTGTTCGCTTCGACAACATCTAAAGTCGCTGATTTCTTGCCTCCAAACCAGATGTGTATGCCGAATCCACACTACGATCATATTCAAGCTCATTCTATTTTCAGATAATTCAGACCGCGTTGCGAGGAAGGGTCAAAGGCTTTTCCCACCCAACTCGGCTGGGACCAGCGTGCAATGAGATTCGGAGAGGTCAAAATCGAGGAAGCTTCTCGCCTTTGCCACATAGCAACATGTGGGCAACCCCTGTAACAGTACTTCATTCCATCGTTCGCGACAGCCAACTGACCTACCTGTCATCCACAGGTGGCTGTCACTCAAGTCGGCACTCATTCACACAGACAGAGTACTAGATTCGGCATCCATGAAGCTATGTGGAGGACAAGATTTTGACCCTTGCAGAACGAGCCATGTATTGGCGGTATTAGGCCAGTGATTCTGACTAAATGTCACCTTCGGACACCCGGACGCAGTCGAGCTTCTAGAGAGTGGCGTGGCGAGTCATTCTACGAATCTGTCTTGTGACGACCTTGGACCGCAACTGGAGGTTTACAAGTTATCCATCCGAGCCACTCCTGTCAATTGTGGCGGCAATATTCTACACGACAAGGCCGAAACTCTGGAGGTTGCTTTGCGTACTCTACTGAGAGCAATCAACTCTGGCATGATCGACATGGGACAGCGTGGGGAACTGGCTATTCGGCTGCTATGGTTGCTCGCCAGGGATTTGTTCGTTCGTCAACCAGGGAAGGCGGATGTCCCTGGTGAATGGGAGGTTCATCTGGCTGACTGCCAAATGATTCCTGTCGTGGATTGGCTCGAGTTCGTTTTCGGACCTCAGATATGGGATGATAATAACAAGCAAGCATCCACTGCACGGGGCGCGTTCAAGAATGCGTATGTGAACTTCTCTCACTGGATATGCATGGACGCAAGCATCTCTGGGTCTGGTAAAGGGGACGCAATAAGGTTTGTCTCTCTGGCAACCCTTTTATAACGTGCTTTTGAATTGATCATTCGTCGTGTAGCTTGGACGAGTGGACGCTACGGCACCGGCAACGAACGAGTGCAGTACAATGCTGCCACCAATAACGGCTGATCGACAAGGTGATACCCATCTACTTCCAAGGGGAACCTGACGACGTGTGGCCGGTGTCAAGAATGTCGCATATATTCATATCCGACAAGGCTCGTGAATCGGGGCGTTCGAAGGGGGCGCTGGACAACATCACGCGGAGAGATGACAGCATCGGCGGCAAAGACAGCGAACTACCTTACATTGCCATCTTTGGCTGATCTGAGCCAACCACCCCAATTCTCCCTTACCTTTCCGGTGCGACTCATCGACGACTGTTGTCTGAGGATCTATGCTGCGGGAATCGACACCGATACGTATCCGTTTTTAGCCAAGGATCCCGCGCTCCGGGATGCTCTCTGTCACCTGGTGCATATCATGCGGTTACCCCAGACGGAAATGCCTTGTTCAGAATACCTGAATGCGCAGGTGAAGTTTGGGAGTACGGCGAGCCCGGCTCATACGTACTCGGAACATAGCGGGAGCATTCCTGACTCGGCGGACGTCGCCTGACTATTGTAACACCACCTCATCGTGTCTAGGCAGGACTGTGGGTAAATCTGACCTTGATTTTGTACTGCGACTTAGGCTATGACGAACGATGTGCGTTCGGTGTCTTATTTTCTGATATGATCACTCCTCTTTGCGTTCCCGGAGATACTCACGTATTATATCGTTCAATTTGCGGGAGAGCGAACTTTCCATGGTGTCCGGACGCTGCTCGTGTCCTGTGTGCTTGTATGCGTCGCGGACTTTTACGTCTGCTGTCGGGTCACAAATATTATGTTCAGCTATCTTTCCCCAGTGATGACGCGATTCATAGTGTACAGGTAGAGTATGAGCGTTGGTTTCTTCCAAATCTCCGATGAAAAACGCGAGAAGGACAACTTATTTGCCAAATAAAGAGGCGGGATCGAGACCCGTGGTTCTTTTGGACATGGGAACGCTAGCATTCAGGGAGGGCAGCACCAACTCTTCTTCTACATTGCATTTATCACATACTTCCTTTGATACGGGACCGCCCGCTTGTGTTAAGAAATTGCGTAAGAGCGCCCTCTTGGCGGCAGTCGCTTGACTTCCCTTTGAGTCTAAAAATGAGCTTGAGGACTAAGATGTAAATGCCAGTGGGTTATCCGAAATGCATGAGCACAAAGGAGGTCATGAACGCAAAAATGGGATTGCTTCCTTTCCGACGTGATATTTATTGACTTGGTGTATAGATTGGAACTGTGAGACCGCGTGTGCGGAGTGGTGTAACGCAAAGCATCCGGCTACGAATGCATCTTGGATCCAGAAAATGAAGATCTGTAGTTTATCGGATAAAAATTGTAATATATTGCTTACCGAAAAAAGGAATTGAACCTTTGTGCACCATTGCATCTTGTTCGGTGGAAAGTTAGCACGCCAATCACCATTTGAGACTTGGTTTCCATATTCTCACCCTCATCAAACCGCCTGGGTCACCCTTTCCATTCGCAAGGTACCTGCCGAGAGCCATAAACGTTTGAACAGGGTGGTCGGGGCCCTGATGCTCAGTGCAGAACTTTCGAACATATGTGCTACATCCCCCCAGCATGGTAAAAAACTCCACGCACCCTTTAGCTGCATGACCTATTGGCGATATGCCCGGTCGAGACGCGTAGAAGCGAGAGAACATGGCTAACCCTTATAAGCGAAATATTGAACTGGCAACGCGTCATCTTCTTGGTTGGGACAAAGTGGCTGTGTGCTTTCCCCATCAGTCATGTTACGCTGATGCGTCGGTACCGCCTCTTCCCACCATCGGCAGGACGGATGACTTGGTTGAATACCGTGCCTATCCTGCGTTTTGCGGCACGATCCACCCAGCGCGCGTTGGTCATTTGACGGACTCGGGCCTCTAACCCTGCACCCCACCTTCCATGCACGTCCTCATTACAGGCGCAACCGGCTTCATTGGCAAGCACGCTTTGTTCGATGCCCTCGTAGACAACAGAGTCTCGAAAGTGACCGTCGTCGGAAGGAGCCCCCCGTCGATCGATGGGAAACACATGGAACAAGCCAAGAAGGTCATCATCGAAAAACTCAACATCATCACCCGCGAGGACCTCTCCGTCTGGGACTATGAGGGCGACCCGGAACTCGTCTCGGCGCTCGCTAGCTGCAGGGCATGCATCTGGTAGGGACCCTTCCTCCGCCATCCAAGCCATCCGCGCGTTCTTTCCCCCTTCTTGCGCGACGGCACTCGTGGGCTGATCTGGTGTGCCATCCCGCGGTGTAGGTGCGTCGGCGGAACAGCCGACGATTTTTCGTCCCCTCAAGAGTTTGAACGCGTCTCGCACACGTTCGCGCTCAACGCCGCGCGTTTCCTGTCCAAACTTGCCGCATCCCAAGCGGCGCAAGGCCAGGGTGACAGCAGCGCTGGTGCGGCCCACCCCTTCCGGTTCTGCTACTGCAGCGGCAAATGGGCCAACCGCGCCGGTACTGCCGGGAGTGGTCTCTTCACGTTCGAGGCCCAGACACGAAACATGAAGGTGGGGTCCAGCCGCCCGTGTGGCCGTCACCACCGGTTGCGCATCCATGCTGACCCTTTTGTCTTCCTAGGGGCGCGTGGAGGCGGACTTGTTGTCGGTAGCGTCCCAGTCGAATGGAAACATGGTTGTCTATATCTTCAGGCCCGGGGGTGTGATTTCACGCACGGCCATCACCTCTCTTGGTGGGCTAGCGTCGACAGTAGCGTCCGCCGGGCTCCGCATCATGCCTTCTATTGTCATCAATGTAGAACGACTAGCGAGAGTTATGGTGGACGCATCGGTGGGCATACGGGTCGAATGGCAACGACAAGGACCCGACGGAGAGAAGGATACATGGGAAAGCGATGAAATCGTCTCCTGGTCTCTGGGACTGGGTGTATGATTTACAGCCACGTTTTGATCTTTAGACGCGAGAAAATCCGAATGTAACCCTAAGGCCTTAGAGCGCAGCTTGGTCCGAATCCATTTAATAAGCATAAATGTTCTGTAAAGATGGTTCATTCGACTCGTGTAGTTTCCCAGAGTCGGTTCCTACGTATTGGGAACTCCCACTGAGCTTCCGAACGGGGTTTGGGCGACATTTTGTAATCATTCGGATCGATAAGGAGACACCGTGTAATCATTTAATACTCATAAGTACTATTAGATACTTCGTCCTCGAGTCGACACGTGTGGAGGTACTGCAACAAAGGCTATCCCCCCAGGTTGTACGTTTCTTCTTTTCCTTTTAAGAGATGGTCACGTTCAAACCCTGTGCGATGGCTTGACCCAAAGTTTCGTTCACATGCTGGAAGATCTTGAGCTGCTTGTTGACGATCTCGGCGTCCGTGACTTGGCCCATATGCCAGACCGTGTTGTAAATCAGGTGCTCTTGGTCTGTGCTCGAGAGATTGCCCCACTTCGTCGCGTAACCATGGTCAGTTTTTTCTGCATCGGGATCCGGGGCAAGCGTTCCACGTACGAAGATCCTGGGAAGCTCAAAGTCTATCTCGGAGGGCGTGCTTAGATACTTGACGGCACCTCCCACCCAGATCGTGTGGTTCTCATCGTTGTACGGACGGACCTCCAAGTTGAGCATGTCTTGCTGGGACCAGAAGTTGGGGCGCTTGCCCTGGTTGTTGAAACTCATGTAACCATCCCGGAGGAAGTTTGCTGACCGTGATGTTCAGCTAGAAGCCTCCCGAGGATAGCACGATAATAACTCACCAACAGGGTTCAATGGACAGTTAACCTAAAGTCATGGATCAGCACAAATTCGATGCATACAGCAGATGTTGTCCATACGGGAAGTTGCTTGGAGTTAACACCGGTACGGTAACGTTGAGCATCTGGGAATTGATGAAATTTGTAATTCGGAAACGATAAACCTGCTAACCCCCATAGGCAAACAAACGCGCTTGGAGTGTTGGATCCTCCGTTGGCTCGAGTCCATTTGGCTAAAGTAGGGCATTGGGCGGCGAAATGAAAACACAGCGAGAGTGCAAACCATCTGGGAAGGATCAAAGCCTACTTGCTCCACCTCTTCAAAGTAGTTTGTGCTAAAAAAAAAAAGAAGGCAAGGAAGATGGAGTGCACGTCGCGCTGAAAGCATAAACCGGTCTCACGGATTCTGCACGAGTGTGATCCTGCCGATCTCCTGATATGGAACCTCATCTTGGAGCCACTCTGGATGATCGAATTAGCCAGACTGTGGGCCGCCGAAAGCATAATCAATTTACCTTTCGTGAGATCAAAAATGTTGTCTGATGCCAAGTCAATCACGATTGTCGGTGGTAAAAACCTGTGCTCACATCGGTAATTCTCCGCTTGTTGTGGGGTCATGATCTGCCAGTAAATAGTCCAGCTGGGGTAATTCCCTGATTCAATGGCATCGAAAAGATCCTGAACACCAAAATCTGGATTTTGGCCAGCTTGTACGATAGACTCCGAGTTGGTGTTGTTTTTGATCCCTTGGTCAGACACGGCGATCGTTCTGGATCACGCTCAGGGTTGTAAAGAGCTAATTTTAGAGAATACTCACTTGATGTAATACCACTCGGTGTCACTAACAACTGCACGGAAGGTGTTTCCACTCCACCCATTCATGTGTCTTCACCGGAATTAAGATGTGGCTGAGTATTAGAAAGAGCACGAACGGACCGGAAACCATATGGTGTGCCCAAGTCTGACATCGTGCGCATGACCTGTACGGCCCCCCATCAGGACCTGAGAGTAGGCTGGGGCTTGGCATCAGCGTACCTGATAGATGGACTCATTGTTGGCAGACAAATAATCTAACCGGGGATATCAGCAACGGCGGCCGGAATATTGCAAATACAAACCCCAGAACATCTGCAAGAAAGAAATGGTGAACGAGGGAAGGGGCGTCAAATGGAGATACTTACATTGTGATCATACAAGTTGGTCTGCGGGTTGCGCTTCTGCGAATGGATGAAGTCTGCGGCGAGCCTCGTCACATGCGAATTGAGGCAACATCACGATCGAACACGACATACGTGGGAACTTGGCCGGATCGCGGAGCCAGAATACCGGATGGTTGAGCATCACCTACGTGACGTGAAAAGGTGAGTCTTCGAACATTCCACGCCAAGGCGGCTGCGAGCCTACCCAGTCGAGAATTCCTTCCTCTGTGCGCAACCTGGGGGGTCGCTTTAGCCGACATGGCACCACCTTTAAATTTTTCAAGACATACTTAAAGGCCAGGCCACGCAAGTCTCGAACACTGTCAGGGTTTGCAAGATTTCCGGCAATCGTCGAAAGACGCGCGGTCACTGGGGTACGCTTCCCAATACTGTTGAACACCTTCGCCATGCTGTGGTTCATGGCGACATCGGTGGTAACCTCAAACCAGCCGTGAGCGCCTCCACCCTTGGCATGGACAGTGCGCTCTGGCTGAATCACTGGAAGTAAGAGGCAAGAAAGCAGGCGGCAATAAGTCACCTACGACTCGCTCTCGGACGAAGTGTGAGAGCTGCTCTATCTGGAGTGGTGCACTCGTAGATGAGAACAAACATCTGGGCGTAGAAAGCAAAGGTGAATACCAGATTCGTCGCTTGGATCAAGACTGGCCCCGTAGTGCCGATCCTGTCTGTCATATACGGGTTAGGGTAGCTATCATGGTTGACAATGAGTCTTGTCCATGAAAGAAAACATCGGTCACGCTTACGGCTGGCCCCCGGAGAGAGTATATTCCAATGAAGTGGACGGTTCATTGACGAGGGATTGTTGCTCATTGGGGCCCTGGTAAATGTCGAAATAGGGCTGGCTATCGTCGCGCTTGGCATTCGCAGACACAGACGTGAGTCCTGAGAACAGGAGGGCGGTGAGAGTGAAGAGACGCATCGCAGACAATCTCCACGCTGGTGGGAGGAAACCCGTTGACTCCTGAACAGCCAGGAGGAGGATGTTTTATAGCATTCGGGTATCGTTCGTGGTTGTCAACCTATGGAAATTTTTGGGAGACTGTCGCTTAGGTGAATGAAGTTCCCAGAAATTGCCCAGTTGTCTGGAAGAGTGAACATCGACATCAATAATATCGATGCCAGTGAGCCCTGGAATTGTGGGAACATCGTGTTAGAATGGACAAGGCTGCAGAACTGTTGTGTACACGGCGGCGCCGGGGGCTGAACCAGTGGACGAGTGGATGACGCGTTGCGTACATGGTGAATACTGCCCCAATTGTATGCCTTGCGTGTGATCGAGTTAGATCTACTTTAAAGTATAGAGAGATAGGCGTGTTGCACCGTCTTCCACTGGGAAGTCGGGCAGCTCACACCTTTGCGCCGGAGCAACATTGTCATCGAGTTCAAGACCGGTCCGGGCTTCCGGGAACCACCGCCGACGACCCTTGCTCTTCCTAACACTTTTGTTTTACTGTTAGTATGACGCCTAGGCATCCTCGGATAATCACTCCGACCGTGAGATCGATGTTGTCATGCTCCTTGCATCTTGGTCATCACTTTATGTTCAAAGCGCGCCATGATTATCTATATCATGGTTCTCACAACTACGGGATTACTCTTCCCCGACGCTGGTTTTTCCACTCTTTACGACACCGCCAATCCGAAGTAGCGGACACCCGAACTCAAGGTTTTTTCGCTGCCCGGGCCGCCAAACGGTTCATGATTCATGATCCATGAGATGGAGGTGCAATCATCGTTTTGTCCCCTGAGCCCTCTTACTGACATACAGGCTACGTTTCGCTAATGAGCGTAAAGATCTGGCGGTTAAATGCAAAACATGTCGGTTTGTGCAAGGTCAATGTTCTGTCGATTGAACTCGATTTTGCCTCTTCACATACCAGGAGCGTTGGTCTACGTTCCACGGCTATTTCTACACAACACGCGTTTCCGCACGCGTCTCAAGAAATTTAAACTTACCAGACAAGCACCTGTCTCCCTAGTGTCCCATTAGTTAGTGGGGGAATTTGAAAATATGTGGGGGAATGCCCGAGATCAAAAACAAGCATGGAAGTCTCTGGTTCCCCATCTGGACTCGGATGGATCTCCCAGAGGCAAGTTCCACATCCTCCCTGTCCATGCTGACTTGAATATACTCCCAGGAATCTGACAACCTGTGTGCAATGCAGTGGATCTAAAATATTGTTGGGATGGCCCGGGCATCATGGATCCGCACTTGACGGGGTGTGGGCGCACAGAAACATTCTTTGGTTGGGGAAATGTTGGTCCATCCAAACGGAGGAATATTCGCTCTTCAGACATATGGACGCTCTTTAGGGGGAGCCAAAACTTTAAAAAGCTCACTAGTCGTCTCAAATCGACACCAGAAAACCCTCCCTCTCCACCATGTTCGACATCTATTCTTTGGCTTCATCCATTCTCGGTGGGGTTCTCCTCACGCTCGTAGCCAATGCGGCGTCCGTCAAGCTTCCCGGTATCCTTAGCAGGTTGAGGGAGATAGTCATCTCTGGCGTTGTGCGCATGCATCGCTGCGTTGTTGGCCATTTTGAGTGCTGATCCTCTGTCTTTCAGAGTGCTATACGCGCCGTTTTCGAAGGCAAGACTGGCGACTACAGCGGAAAACCCTTGACCAGGTAGGCGATCCAACTCTGCACCGACATGCAAGCTGGTTAGACGTCGCATAGAGCACAAGTTATGAGAGTCTTTCCCGAGGGCACTTGGCAGCGCGAGGCATATGACGATTTCAAAAGGGTGCTTCTAGATGAAGACCTCGTATTTCCGTGCATCTACGCTACCAAGGGCTTCAAGACGGATGACCAGTTGTATTTGTTCATTGACTCCGACGACCTATCCGACCCTCGCCACATCCGATCTCTAGCCACTGCGCTCTCGGTGTACTTGCCACAGGCCCATGGCCTTGGCCCCAACACATCCCTAGTGTTGTTGGCAAAGAAGATGCCATGTGCCAGGACCATCGAAGAATACAACGAACTGTTCTGGGAGTTACTCAACGGCCTCGCCAAGCTTGATCCGAAGCCATGGCCTACGGATGTGCCCCGTGACATTGACACCGACAAATGGTGCCTTTGCTTTGGCGGGGAGCCATTCTTCACGGTGATCCAGACTCCTGCTCATCAAGTTCGCCGTTCTCGCTTCGCACCCGGCCTCACCATCGTCTTCCAGCCCAAGTGGATCTTTGACATCCTGTTCAGTTCTGATGCGAAGCGCGCCGGAGCAATCACCAAGGTTCGCGCGCTCCTTGCAAAATACGACCCCATCCCTGTCAGCCCGGAGCTCAAGAACTACGGCGAAGCTGGTTCCCGCGAGTCCCAACAGTACTTCCTGATGGACGAAAACGAACCAGCTTCGTGTCCGTATGACAAGTTGGGCGGGGCCCCAAGATCCTGAAGGCAAGTTCTTTTTTTCTTCTCTTTCGAGCGTGCGATCTGATGCATTTTCCTCAGCATGTTCGTGTTGCGCCATCGCAACCACAATACCTTCCTAGAATGGAAGAGAGAAGCTGTTGACGAAGAATCAGATTTCATTAGTTCCCACGTTTCCTTTGCATACCGTGTACACAAGTACTTACATGTACGATTATCTGCATAGAACAGAACTGGGTTTTGTTTTTGGCGCGACAGCGAGCTTCGCGGGAAGCAATGTGACCTTGAAGTGTGACGTTGGTGGGGTTTCCCCATGCAGCTATGCGAACAACTCCGAGATGCTGGCATCCGGTCCTTGCGCTCCGAGGCGTTTAAAATGTCTGATTTCTATTCTCTTCCTGTTTCTCATCACCACCCATGGCAAACCCACCGTTCACCATCATCGGGACTCCCTTCAGCACCTTCACTCGCTCCATCACGCTCGCCCTCACCTACAAAGGCCTTGCTTTTAACCAAGTCCGTGTCGTGCCCCACTCCGAGGTTGCCGACGAACACCACCCGTTTGGATTCCTGCCTACCCTCATCATCCACGAGATCGATGGCAAGAAAGTCGACCTCAAATTGAGAGAGTCTCAGGCGATCGCGCGTTACATTGATCGCATCGCGCCAGAGCCCTCCCTTACCCTCGCTGGCGGCGAGGGAGGGGCCCTCCTCGCCGAGCAGATGTGGGAATTCGTCAGCTTCGCGGGCGCACACGGTAAGTGCCATTATTATCTGATAATGGGCGCCCGGCCACGTGCGTGTGCTCACTGGTTTTCCGGACACCTTGCCCCTTTTGTCCAGGCTTCCCCGCCGTGGAAAAGGGCGTGGTCAAACCCCGCGTGGCGGCCACAGACGAGGGAAAACTCTCGGACGCTGAGATTCGCGCGAACATCGCCCCAGGCGTCGTCCAGCTTCGCAGATTCCTCGAGTCTTCCGAGAATCACATGGCGCCAGAAGGCTACGTCTTTGGAGACACATTGACCTGGGCCGACTTTTTCCTCTTTCCCCTTTTGGCAGACCTCAGGGCTATCCCAGAGGGGGAACTGATCTCCCCACGTCTCCTCGCTTGGATGAATAAGATGGAAAAGCTGGACGCTGTCAGGAAGACCACACCGGGCACATTGTCAGCTGGTGCACGTCCCCCCTAAGGTTCTCGGTGCCCTCCTCCACGCAAGGAACACATCTGATCATACTTCCCTTCCCCCCAGGGATGTTCTCTGCGCACTCGGGGATAGAAAGAACGAAAACAATCATACTGTGTATTTAGATTGCGAATGTACAGGGTCCTAGCACGTCCGAATGCCCAAATGATATCGAATTGAGTACTTCCGCGGACCTGTATGCGGGATTGAGTGATTTGCTCGGCTGATCCGAGTCGAACGCCAAGTCAATCCGCACTCGTACTAACGGTTCTCGATCGCTTATCCACAGTAATCCGATACTATGTACTAGTATGTAAACCGCTCTCTCTGCACGCTCTCCGGATCCACCCCGGCCGCAGTGAGAGACTTCATCGCGTTGAGCACAAACGGCAGTGGCCCGCAGATGTGGGGCTCCCGCTCACGGGCACCCACGCTCTCGAAAAACGACCCCCTGTCGTCGATCCGTCCTTCATGCACCGTCACCGAGACAGAGGCCGGCATGCGAGGAAGGCGTGCCGGTGCGCGGTCCGCGAAGAGATGGACCGCCAGCGTGATGTCGACCAGAGGCAGATCGCTGACGTCGGCATCCGACACGTCTTCTCGGCCCATGTAGGCCTCCCGCACGAGGGACAGCATCACCTCGGGCTCGCGCGACGAGACGACGAGGACGACGTCCCACACGCCGACCGTGCGCCGCGCGCAGTCGACGACGTAACTGGTCAAGCCGAGGAAGGGGGTCAGCCCGATGCCGCCCGCGATCCACAGCAGGTGGCGGCCCCCGTCGCACGCCGCCACCGGCGTGGGGGGCGACAGCGTCCCTCCGACACCGCGCAGCTCTGCGGTGATTCCCAGCGACGTCACGTCGATGGCTGTGCAATTGCGGTTCGGGTCGACCTTGTGTGCGAGCTGGTGGAGAATGGGCGTCACGAGTCCGTGCTGGATGGATCGGATCGTGAGGGAGAACGTCGCGGGTGCGGTTGGCGTGGGCGGCACGGACACCGTCCAGGTACGCACGCAGTCGTCGCTCTCAGCCCAGGTACTCGGGGCCCAGTCCACAAGCCGAGGTGCACGTTCGCGGACAAAGTGAGAGAGGTCGAGAACGGTGTTCTGGCTCGGGTGTATGTGAAAGGGACGCGATGCTTCGAACGTGAAGGACGCCAACGTGTCATTGTGCACGCGCGTCTTGGTGAGCAACAGCGAAATATCCTTGTACAGAGTTTCCGGCGGTGTTTCCTCGGACAAGTAGCAGATGGGAGGGCAGTAAGGGCTGACCTCCACAGCATCCGGCGTTTGGCGTAGGGGCATCGCGTCTTTGACAAAGGCAAAGCCGGTGACGTATATGGTAGTGACCGCGTTCACGCGGGGCATAAGCTTCTTTGACGCTTCCCCGAACAGTGTCTCCGCAGTGCCAGTTAGGTAGAGAATGGCGCCCGTGGAGAAACAAGGAAACACTATGCCCGCTAATGGGGTTATGAAGATGTTTCCCAGAGAGTTCATCATGCGATTGCCTGAAGTAACCCGTGAGGACGTGCCAGATCGGAGGGGTCCATTGTAGCGAGACGTACCATTGTAGTTTGGCAACACGAGGGTTCTCCCGTCTCCTGGACGCACCCGAACGAAGCCCGGTCTCCCACCACGATGATTAGTGCCGACCCGCGACGGATGGAGTTTCCCATCTTCGGGCCGAGCAACATAGGACGTGGCAAGAAAGGCGGTGTCGGCACCATGTATGAATTGGATGGCGTCGTCGGGCAGTCGTTCACCTTGCGCCAAGTGCCATCTGTCGTACAGGACCCGCGGTGCGACGTTGAGGTGTGGTTCCAGATTTCTCACGTGGATATACTTGGGGCACAAACTGCATGTGACGGGGGGGAAATAAGGTTTGTTCATGTCAAGTTCCCGTGGTTTGGGACGAACGACGTACCCCAACGCATGGGAGACCGACAGCCCAAGTGTCAGATCCCTGCCGCGAAAATTGGCGTGCGACACTTTACCCGAGAACTTATTCCGTCGACGGGTGCTTGGCTCGAGACCGAGGCCCGAGGCAAATAGGCTGTCCTCCCTACCATCAAGACGGCCAAGCGTGGTAAAAATAGGATCTCCAGGCCACACACGTGCGTGGATTTGAAGAGAGGTGTCCGTTGGAGAGTGGATGAATCCTGGCGTGCCACGCGACGAACAAAGAATGGATGCCCACGGACGACCTTGGTCGTCCAGGGTCGTGATCGGGACGTAGTGAAGGCGAGTGCTATGGAATATACGGTGCTGATCTGGAAGCTTGCTGACGATCGCAGTGACAGACACGCGCTCTGGCAAGCACATCAACTTCTGGATAGCCTGTTCACCGGGGTGCCAGCCAGCGAATGCTTGATCGACGGATACCATGGTGTTGAGCAACGAGGTGGGTAAAAGCAAAGACGACTCTGCCCATCGTTCTCATCGATCATTTCAACCCGTGCCAATCGAACTCGTACCGGGGTTCACGGCCACGGCGCCCGGGAGAAGTCGTCATTTGTGCGACATACACCATCATCCAGCCGTTTGCGGTCGTGGAAGACCTGCTTGTCATCATCGTCACCATGTGATCGATTCGGATTATCAGATCACTTACACCGTCACTTCGCCGCCGGGCGCAAAACGAGATTCTGGCCAGATAACCACGACCCTCCTATTAAGATTGGACCGCTCAAACGCAGGCCCAATTACCTTTCCTATATTCTTAGACGACCTCGGACATCCCCATGGAGCACTGCCGTTGTACCCCAGTGGCCCGACCAGCCCGCGGCGGCAGTAATTCTTGCATCCGGCCCCTATAGGAAAAACCTTGGCAATGCAAAAACTAAACGCTGCTGACTCTGACCTACATTCACCCTGGTTCGTGGGCCGTAGTACAAACGCAGATGCCCCAGCGTCGAGGCCCGTCACCACACCGCTGAAGCGCTGATGTTTCGCGGAGCAGCGATCATGACGCGATGAAACCCAACACTGTCCCCATGGCACGTCCGAGTCCGCCCGGATCAGCGACGCGCGACACGTCACCTCCACCTGACCGACTACCGCCGGGGGCAGCTCTGGACATCTCGCCCGGCTGCGCCCACACGACCGAAATGACTGGACGCCCTTCTTGAGAGCCCATCGGACTATCGGGGCGAGCCAAAGGGCCCAGAGCGCGTGACGGTCTGACAGTGCGTGCAACCGACGCACAAGAGCGTCCGGATCCCATGCCCCACATTCACGGCGTTCGTCCAAGCCGTGACGTGAGCGACGCCAACCCTTAAATGTTCGTGACGACACCTGTCGCCGCACGGCTGTCAGCCTTGCGTCATGTCTGTGACGAGGACGCGCCCTGCAAATAACCCGCCGTCAAATCCCAAGGGGAGCCGTCCGGCACGCCCATCACCATCACGCACATGCTCGATCCAACTATCCGTCGTACGGACCAATCTGTCAAGCATCCACCCGAACAACAGTGTGGGACAATGACGGAGCCAATTCACTGATGTGCCATAGTGTCCAAGAATGACATACCAGTGTGGTCCAAGACCGCGGTCGACCCGACGGCAAAGGCACGATGGCTCTGCCCCAAACATCGACACCAGCGTGTTCCCAGGTGACGCACAAACAAACTCGGATGTGATTCATATGCGCAACGCGACGCAAACGTCGTCGAACGCCAACAAAGTCAGCGAACCCCGTCAGTAAATCACTTCGTGGAGACGCCATGGGAGGACAGACCACGAATCCGTTGTGTCCAGGTAGATGAGCACGTGATACACTTTACTTACCCCGTCGATGAAGTCACAGTATCTCCTGTGGACATTATCGTACAGCGATAGATGTTAGAGTGAACGAGTGGCCGGGACGCAGCTAGGCCAAGATGCCTGATAACACGACGTGCCATAGAAACTCTTGGCGTGAGTGCTAAATCTCTCCCAAGTCGAACACGACCCTGAGTCAAACGTCTAAAACGCTGATAAGCACGCGACGGCCGGGGACAACTGACGGCAATCCCGAGATCCTATCGGTCCTCTCGGCTATACAACATTGCCCAGTCCAGATCAGATCCTCCTCGAAAGTAAAAAAGAAGAAAACGGACCAAGCTCGATCCCCCGCAAAGCGCGGATAACGAGATAGCAATATCAGCAAGACGATAAGAACAAAGCACCGACAAGAACAAAGGAACCGCACGGGTACAGACCGCGTGCAACGTCGAACGGTCCACTGTCAGTCTATCTCGATGACATCATCCTTGTCAATCTTGTCCGTGGCACTGTCCAATATAACCAATCCATCCTCCTCCAGTCTTCTCTTCTTACTCGGACTCCCGAGCTGCAGTGATGATGCGCCGTTTGTCTTTGCTCTCTTGGCCACAGGCTCGACCTCCGTGATATCATCATCGGGTGCAGTCCGTTTCCGTGATGGGGCGGGGACAGGTGTAGACGGTCGTGGATTGAATGGCGGCTTTGGTAACGACATTGGTAATATCAATGATGAACCATCCCCTGGATGGTTCGGTCTGTCACAAGATGCCATCAGTGGTCAACAGAGACAAGAGGGGTGAGACAAGGATCGATCCACTTACGGGAGCTCGCACAAAGCCACTGAAATCGTACCCCACTCCCCCTCCTCGTCAACAATCGTCAGGAACTTTCCTCTCGCTACGCCTAGACTCTCCAGTGTGCGATCATTGTTGTCGTCCCAATCTGGATCGCTGAGCACGCGTTTGTCCTCGTATACGCTGACATCGCGCCTCCCGGACCCTCCATCCTCCCCTTCCCCATCCCCAAGAATACCGTCAACTAGTTCACCAAGTGTCACCTGCGAAGGATCGCATTGGACCTTTGCGTACGTGTCCCTACATATTCCGCATTTAGGGTTGGGAGGACAAAGATTGACCGTACTGAGCGGAACAGCCGGCTTGAACTGTACATGCACGTTCTTCATCGAAGCGTAAGATTTGCGCAAGAGGTGTAAAGCTTGCAGGACAATTAACCCCGATATGATAGCATTTGTCGTCGCAATAGCAGGAATAATGTTACCAGCCATTTCTGCTCATGCACGTCGAAAGTTAGATATGTAGCCAATAGAATCTGTGGACACCCCGCACCTTTGACTTCCCAGCGGGTCTTGCGCTCGATATAGTATGCAGCTGATCGGAGATTTGACGCGGCGGTAACGAAATCGAGTGTGTCATCGTCATCCTTGTCGAAAGAAATGAGTTCCTCTCCAGCACGCACGCGCGACGCTAAGCGGTTGGTACTGGGGAGTTTATATTAAGTACAGGAATTGAACAAGCATGAGTTAGAGAGCGAGTATACCTCGATATGAAAAGGTTAAGGTTTTCTAGAAGAGTTAATGCGCGCTGATCCTTCAGTCCGTTAGATGAAGATGCGGACTTTGTGGCGTCCCCATTGACATGACCATTAACCTGCCCCTTGGAGTTTGACGATGATTTACTTTTGGTGGGTTCTTTCACCATAAAGCTACCATCCAGGATGGTCTCAAAGTCGAGGGGTGTCGGTCTTTCTCTTGAACGCCACATATCTGCCATAGACAGCAGGTTGTTGATATCCGCATTGAAGACCTTGATAGTGTCAGCCGCCTGGCATCGTAGCTTGCAGGCTACAAGAGGAAACAGACCTTTTTAAAAACGGTCTTGGCTGCGTCATCGGTTGTTTCAGGAGAGCGCAATGCATTGCGAACAGCTTTGTACGCCAAAGCTTCTTTCCGCAGGGCCGCTATCTCTTGTGCTGCGTTACGTCAGTATGACGTGATGATCCAGAGTCAGACGAAATGCTGACCATTCTCTCCCTGCTTCTCGGCCTCGTCTAATTCTATGCCGCCATCTTCATCCTCACCAAATAATTGCCTATCAACGATTAGTAAAAAATGATTGATCAGCCACCCAATGACTTACGGAAGGAGATAACTTTTGGCCCAGACAATACAGTGAATAGGTTGTGAGGGGGTCGATCGGATGGTGCAAACAGGGAACGACTTTGGAGTGGGTTTCGGTATGCAGTCGAAACACTCGGTGCGGTCCTAATAGCCGGGTGGGCGGAGTTGGACACCTCAGGGGGACGGACGAACCTTGAGAAGGGGCTGAACTTGACCGAGGTACCCTGCCGTACCTGACTCGACGAGTGGGATGCCCGCAGCCATGCACATCTTGTTCACGTGTCGACGCGCGTCTGGTTCACAGCATGTGACCAAGCGTGGGGGAGTCGAGGTGTGGATCTACTCACCGAGGTTGTCAAGGGCGTTGAGGACGATATCGAAGGACTGGAACCAGTCGATGTCGAACTGAGGTTCCTTGATATTCGCGTGGATCGGTTGAATATGGACATTTGGATTAAAAGCGCCGGCCGTCTGAGCTGCTACCTGGGATACGGAACGGATTAACAGAGCACTGGGAACTGAGCGTCCCGCGCGCACCATGGCTTTGCTGTGCTTGACATCCTTCTTCCTGAAGAGGAATTGTCTATTCAGGTTGGAGAGGTCTATGGTATCCAAGTCTAGGAGTGTGATGTGACCAAAGCCCGTCAAGACGATGTTCTTTACTGCGAGCAGAACGGGGGTGAGCAAACGCGCGGCGGGGTGGGGCAACAAGGACTGACATAGCTCGCACCCAATTCCACCTGCTCCGACCAATAAGACCTTGGTGTCGGCGAGACGGCTGACGAGCTCCGAGCCAAGAATTGCCTCGGCATGTGTGTAGCGTCCGCTTCTGCGCTTTCCGTCCATGCTCCAATGTACACGGGGTGTAGGCCAAGAAAAAGAAGGAACAAACGAGGACAGCCCCGCGAGTGCTGCTGTGGTCAGAGGAGTCGTCGCCCACACTCGAGCTTCCACTTGGTCACGCGAACGTCACGCGTATATTGAATGTCACGCTCCTCTAGTGTCTCCATCCGACATCGTGTCCATTCTCCATCATCGGCTCCACAAAGCCACGGAGCATCCATGGGGCCGCCGTCCCCAACATTCCACCAGCGCCGTCCTCGACTTCTTCCGCGTCCAACCCGCTTCGATCCTGCGACCAACGCATGCCATATCCTTCCTCGACCCTCACTTCGTACACCAACACGCGATGCGGGAGCCAGTGCAGATTCCGCCACGTTGCGTTGCCCATCACGTTGTTGAACAGCATCAGCGCCCGTTCGTTGATCGATGCAACCGGCCCCTTGGGCTGCCCTCCCCACCATCCCACGCGGTCTCTCCCCGACTCGACGTCACCAGATCTATGGGCATGCTTTGACCACGCCTTCGCACCTGCCGTAAGGCCCGTGTTAGTGGCCGAGGCCGTAAACGCGGAAAGACTCTCTCGGTGGGTCGGTGGGTCGGAACCGAGTGCGGAACCGGTGGTGTATGCGAGCCCGTGCAGGAGGTGCTTGGAGAGCGGGCTGGTTTGGACCTCTGCTTCGAGGGCAAAGTGGTCACCACGCGAAAGCAGGTCTTGGATGCGAGCGCGCGCCGTCGCTGCGGATGGGAGTTCGTGCATGTTGTGACATCTTGGGACGGGTATGTGAGTCGAGGGGCTCGGGGACATTCGCGCGCCGATGAACTTGAACACGTCGATGCAAGTCATCAGCACTTCAAGCTCCGAACAACTACGAGTCAGACTACGAGCATGCGAACACGCTTGTATCTACTTGGGGGGTGCAACTTTGCCACATTCCCTGCACTTTCTCAACTCTTCGGTGCTCTGCCACCGTTGGATCACCGGCTTGAGCTGCGTTCCGAGATCAGTCACATGAAAACTCTCCTTGTGGATGATCGTTGGTTGGGTGTGAACAGGCTCCCGACAGTACCACTGTAGCGAGTCTGAACGATTGTCAGAAAACGGGCCAGAGTCAGTGGCGATCGGATCAGCTCACCCCTCGAGCCTGGCGGACGAGCAGCTTCGATGACGATCCCAACCGTGTCTGGGAATCTCACGGGGTTGTGCGGTGTGTTTGCTGTCCGGCGTGACTCGGTAAGCCGAACGGCGAGCACGACGAAGATCCACCTCACCGGGCAACAAAAACATTTCCCCCTCTTCGATCCTTATGTCCTTAAATGCCTCTCCATCGACTACCTTCAAAAGCATGCCTCCCTTGTACTGATAGAACCATTCCTACGTGCACATGAGCAAGAGAGCAGAAAGGGGGGGCTACTAAGACAACGTTCCTCGGTCTCGTTAACGTGATAGTCGTTTCGTTCGTTGGGTCCCCCAACTGCCATGACAACAAAATCCTTCTCTCGGTACAGACAGAAGTTGTTCACAGGGGGCTGTAGAAGGGGTGCGTTGGCCGCCAGCCATTTGGGGAAGTTGATGGGCGGGAGAAGACCCATGGCGAAGATGGAGATCTGAGCGACCGTATTGGAAGAATCGTGTGGACACTGCGCCCAGTGTACAAGCGGCGATCAAGGATGCGGGCGGAATCAACGGGACCCGAGGTTGATCCGTTTCCTGTCTCAGTGACAGCGAGTCACACACAGATCAACACTCCTCCATGTTAGCATTCAAGAACCAAGCTAGCACCCGCCTCTTGAGGTAAACTCACTGCCAGCTATTCCCCCCTATTCCCTGCTCAGAGTGATGTCAGCCAAGGGATGAGCGTCATCCGCAGTCGCGATCATGTTCGGTTGTACTTAACACCAGTGGCACTCGCCCCTCTGAATCCCTCACCTCCACAAAGGCGATCACCCGCACCTCAAATGTCGCCGAGAAGAAGAGGACATGTGAGCCCCACGTAGACCCACCCCGGAAGGCCTTTATCTGATGCCGGTTCAAAGAGGAAGCGCCGTGCCTCTACATCCGTCTCGTCTCCCTTGCAGGACTTTTTCGCAGAGTACGCCCCGCTGTTCGTCTATGATGCCACAACGTCGGCGTCGCACGAATTCTACCGCTTATGCGACGAGTCTGGCTGGGAGCGGGGCGACCCCGAAAGGGACGACGCGCACCAGAATTTCAAAGATGCGCTCGTGAGACAATTCAACGAGATCTACGGCGAAGATGAAGAGGATCTTGACAACTGGCAAAGCCTGTGCCATGTCGTGAACATAGACCCCGTCCCAGATCATCTAGGCGCCTGTCGAGAGGCGAGTACATTCTGTTTTCGCTCATGAATCCATCCGCTATGGACATACAAGGCGATTCGTGGAACGTTTATTAATCTCGTCGACCTCGTGGATACGGACAAAACAGGAGAAGATGTGCAAGTATTTGGTTCTGAGCTCGAGCTCAGCCAGTACACGAAGCAAACAGGGAAGTTCTTTCCAAAAGAAAATGCGTACGCAGGAGGACTGTTGCGCTACCTTTTGCGTCACATTTTGAACCCTGCGACGGAGACTCCCCGCCGCAGGACCAAAAGGCGCCGCTAAACGAGGACCTCATTCCCGCTTTTGTCTCTGCTGAGACAATGCGAGGCAGAGCTCCGTGTCTAGCAACGCGAGTCGTGAGTCGGCCCAACAACGTTTCATGTCGCTTTGCAGATCATCGCTTCTGGGTGAAAATGTATTACAAGGCTATTCAGCGGTCTGTTCCAAGACTGGGCACGCACGTGTTTGTAAAATGTAGCTCAGTCGACTTTGTACAGTTCTGCAGGTCCCTCTGTATCTCGTGTTCTAATCCATCGTTTTGCTGCCGCCATTTGGGCTTTACCGCCTTCTGAGGTACAGGAGTCTGAGGCTCACGTCGGGTAAGATGGTGCAGGACCATCCTGGCTTTGGGGATCATTGCCTCCCTTCGTTTGGAATGTGTCCGACTGCCTCTTTCTCATTTTCCTCGGGTGTATACCCGAGAACACGATCGTGAACGTGTGTCAACAATTCGTTCTACTGCCGCAAACCCATCTTGAGGAGGTGCCCGACAGCGCGATCCAGAACATAGATGAGCGATTTTTTCCCAGGAGTCGGACGATCTCAGCGGTCGACGTTGATGACGCGTGCTCCGGGTCCATGGCTAGCACGCCAGCCTCCAGGTTGGCAACTCGTCTGCGCAGCAGCAGCAGGAAGCACGCACAGAAAAATTGCAAGAGAGCCTGCTGCGTGGGGTGTCCGCCGGCTCCGTTTCGGATGTGCGCCTCAGTGCTCGCGGGAGGAAACGGGGCAGCCTTGGGTGCATGGTTAGCCTGCCAGCAACAGGAGGGCAGGCGGAGGGAAAACGTTTCATCGCCCGCCATCGTCCTTTGCGGGCGCGCCAACCCGGTCGCCCTCGGTCCACCCATTGCGGCTCGGCCGCGCACTTGCTCGGCGCGAAAACCAGCGTCTACGCACCCTCCGCACGTACGGCTCCCGCGGATATCCTTCCCAAACCACCAAGTGGTCCTAAGCCCGCGTCCGCACAGGATTTGGTGCAGACGCTCGGCTTATTTCTCGGACACCATTCGATGGACCAACTCTCTGTTCTAATCTATTAGCAGGGGAAGGTCTGCAGGACATGTCATGCAGTCTGCTGATGAGTGCGCTGTAGCGAAAAAAATTCTACGACCGGGGCGCGCGTCACGCGGCACGAGACCAACGGCGAGGTACGATGACTCGAATTCTGCGTAGTATCTGTTGGAACCGATAACCCCATCCTTGTGACAAGATCTTGCCTTTTCTTCGACAAAGTGCGACATCAGGCGCCTCCGACAGTCCGAGCCAATCGTAATCCAAACGCCGTCGACCATACAACGTACTTTATAGTTCTACGTGATCAACGACGTTCTGCGTGGCACGCGCATCACGAGCTGAGATTCTGCTGGATGTTCTGTACCTTTTGTTGTGCGCTGTCCACCATCCTCTTCGCCCAATTCGTCGTCGCGTGGAAGGCGTCGCTCGCCGCCGTCACCGGGTCCGACCCCCCGTTCCCGTTCGCCTCGCTGTTCTTGAACTCGCCTTCGACCTCCTTCATGGCCTCGTCTGCGGCGAGGTGCACGACCTCTTTCCCGGCAGCCTGAGCCGCGTGCGTCGCGAGCTGCGCGCGGCGTGGTGGGAAAGCGTGAGCGCGCGCTGATCAGCCGGTGCCAACGGCCGCGTCTTACCGAGTCCGCGAGCCCGTGTTGGTTCTCCCCGTGGTCGTCCTTGCGCTCGCCCGTCTTGGAGGACCGGTTGAAGACGTTGGACCAAAAGCCCTTGCGTTTCTGGCCGGAAACAAGGGTCGCATCAGGATGAAAAAAGAACACGGGGCATGCGCACTTTGTGGTGCTGCTGTAGATGACATGAGTCACTCCGAGGCGGCGCGAGAAAAGGGGCAACCTACTGCGTCGTCGTCGGAGCCGTTTGTGGGTCTGTTTTCGACTTCGGACATCGTAGGGGCGTTGGGGGTGAGTGGAGGAGAGACGCTTGCGAGATACTTAACCCGCGGAGGGGCGTGGGTTATGATCCAGGGTCGGGAGCCAAGACAAAGGGAAAATCAAGTTGGCCTAGGCACTGAACGCTTAACGACGAGAACCCACCTTCATGTTCCTGCGGTTGGAGTCCGCTCGTCGCAGGGCATGTGATAAAGCAACCAAATCCATGCAACGTACCGTCGGTTGTGCTGCAGCTTGAATGCAAGGCGTCGTGCCTCTTTACCTCATACTGTGAAACAACTTGAACCATCCTGGACGGCCGTTGGCGGCAGGTGCTGCCGGTGGCCAGACCGCGCCGGAACTCAGGCTTGGTGGATATGAATCAGTGATTCCATTTGCGGTACTGCTAGCCTGAATGTCAAAAACTCGGATCATATTTACACCGCTTACGGTTAGCATAGGAAGATGCTATAGGTCTGCTGTCAGTTATGCCAGCATGCAGCCTTGTTCGCAGAACGACCCGAAAAACGTTGAACGAAGCAGCCATACCGAAGGGCGTTGAGTGTGGGTGGGTGCCGCATCATTGTTCCTGGCAACGATGAAGTTTGGCCCATCTATGGGTGCCCATGACCCTGCACGACGGCCCGGGGTTTTTGGCTCAAGGTAGGGGAAAGTGCGGGAGTTCCTGGAAGTGACCTAACTGGGCCGCAAATTGGAAGATTACCTGGACAACGAGCAAGACCGGATCCAATAGAAGTCAGTGGTGTTACTGTGATATGTATGCCAGAACGCAAGGCTAAGGATGTCGTCGGCGGAGCTCGATGCCAGTCCGGCACACATGAGATGCGAGGTGGAACAAGTCTGAGTGCGGACTTGTGTATGCACATGAGAGGAATGGAGTGTTCATCCAAGGTAAAAGTGAGAGGAACTGGGATGGAGGAATATGGGTGTTTCGAGTACACCCATGGGTCAGACTGGTCGTGTGATTCGGTACGCAAGTTAACTCATCGCAATTATACAACCCACGTGTACCGGAGGCATGCACAGATCTTAGGGGTATTGCCAATCAACGTTGCCAAGGGAACAGCCTCGCGCCGGCGGAAGTCCCTCTCAATTTGTATGCACCAACAGTGTACATTGTGCTACGCTTGGTGCGTTCTGGCACACACTGTCGACATTGGCCAGAAACATGACACGCTATGGATGGTTGTTGTTCGGCTTGTCCCGGTCGATGCTGTCTGAGATTGAAACTCCGAACGTTGCAAACAAAGACCCCGGGAGGAGCGTCTGCCAGTGACTGCACTGGAGCAGCTTAAAAATAAGGGCAGGAACGGTGCCAGCTGCGAGACGGGCGCGCCGACGTGACGATCACTGGAAGATCCGGGGCCACGCTGGGTTAAAAAAAGTGGGAGATCGACGTGTCGCAAGACCGATGCAGCTGGGGTCTGCGTCGTGTCAAGGACAAGCGACAGGACAAGCGCGAGAGTCTTGTCGACTCGGACCCCGACTGGCCTTGACATCTTGTCTTCACGTTCGTTCAGTTAGCTGCTCTTCATTCTTTTTGCGCCCCTCCCCATGTTCCCCTTCGCTCCCTGCCTGGCCTTGGGGCTGGCAGCAGCCGTTGCAGCTCAATCGCCCGGCTCTCTCGTCCAAGTGGGCAATACGCAAGTTAGTGCTATGATGGTTCGTCTCTTCCTCTCATGTTATGTTTCACCGGCCCATTCGCCCGCTAGATGTTCCTCGGAAACACGGAGAAAGTCTATATCTTAGATAAGGCAGAAGGCAACGCTGTTCAGATTAACGGTCACCCTGCCTGGGGCGCTGTATGGTCCGCTGCCGTATCAAACTAGTTTGCTGCACGTCGCTGATCATCCTTCAGGGACATCAATGGCCGCCAGGCCCAGGTCATGGATGTCCTCACCAACACTTTCTGTGCTTCCGGAATGCATCTTCCCAATGGCTCGTTCGTGACATTCGGTGGCAATGACGCCGTTGGCCCTGGCGGAAACAGCACAGGGACAGGCGCGTTTGATTCTACCTACCAGGATTACGATGGCACAAAATCGATCCGCATTCTCAACCCGTGTACCGACAGTCAAGATTTCTCATCCCCTCAGTGTCAGTGGTTTGACAACGCAACCGTTCTTTCCATGCAAAAACAGCGTTGGTATTCCGCTGCGGAAGCGCTTGGCGACGGCAGTGTGGCCATCATAGGTGGTTTTGTCAGTGGCGGCTACATCAATAGGAACACGCCCAACGTTGATCCAACATATGAGGGTGGCGCTGCCGAGCCTACGTTCGAGTTTTACCCTTCAAGAGGCAATGCCACCCTCATGCAATTCATGACAACGACCTCGGGTCTCAACTCCTATGCTCACACGTACCTCATGGCTTCTGGGAACGTGCTCGTTCAAGCGAACATCTCCACCAGTACGTTTTAACACCATCTTTCCCTTTTCTCTGACTGAGACGTCGGCTCCAGTACTCTGGGATCCTGATACCAACACTGAAACGCCTCTGCCAGACATGCCTGGTGGTGTTGCACGGGTATACCCTGCGTCCGGTGCCGTCGCCATGTTGCCGATGACCCCTGCTAATAACTGGACCCAAACTGTCCTTTTCTGTGGTGGTACCGATATGCCCGACGAGTATTGGGGCAACTACTCATACCCCAATTACAACACTTGGACATACCCCGCTTCTCCAGATTGTCAGCGCCTTACCCCCGAGCCTCAAGACGGCTCTACTCCCACCTATGTGCAGGATGACAACATGCTCCAGGGACGTACTATGGGTCAATTCATCGCCCTACCGGATGGCACTCTACTGGTGGTAAACGGAGCTCAAAATGGTACTGCTGGATATGCTCAGGCGACTGGTCAAACAGCCCTTTTTAGTGACATGCCTTACGGGGAGTCTTTGGCTTCCGGTCCTATCGGTACCCCTGCTATCTACAACCCAAACATGCCAAGTGGAAGCCGCTGGTCGAATGCCGGCCTTGGGACATCCAACATCCCTCGCTTGTACCATTCGAGCGCACTCCTTCTCCCCGACGCCTCTGTCCTCATTGCTGGTTCCAATCCCAACATCGACGTTAATCACACCACGGTCTTCCCCACTACTTACACCGCCGAGATTTTCTACCCATCATACTTTGCCTCCGTCCGCCCATCACCCTCTGGCATGCCATCCAGTCTCTCTTATGGTGGTGCATACTTCAACATCACTGTTCCTTCCAGCTCCTACACTGGCTCTGCAAATACTGCCGCATCTAATACCACAGTCGTTCTCATCCGTGGCGGCTTCACTACCCACGCTATGAACATGGGCCAGCGTCTCCTCCAACTGAACAATACCTACACGGTAAACAGCGATGGCTCGTATGTTCTGCACGTTGCTCAGGCTCCACCCAACCCGAACCTGCTTTCCCCTGGTCCCGCCCTCATGTTCGTCGTTGTCAACGGAATCCCTAGCAATGGGACCATGGTGATCCTCGGCAGTGGTCAGATCGGTACCCAGCCTATCAGTGCTGTCAGCGATCTCCCACAAAGCGTCCAAAATGACGCTGCCAAAGGTAGTGGTAGCAATCAGTCCAATAGCGGCTCATCTTCGAAAACCAGCCTCATCGTTGGTGTTGTTGTCGGTGTAATTGCCGTTATTGGTGTTCTCGGTGCGGTCTTTGGTATTATTGCTGCCCGTCGGCGGCGCGCCGCAAGTCGTCAACACCCATCGGTGTCATACGCCATGGGTGCGACGCGTGCTGGTTTTGGCACGAGCGGTGCTGCCGCCCTGAGTAGGCACGCTGACGATGCACGGAACTCTAACTCGAGCGCGTTTGTGCCACTGCAACAGGATAACCCGAGCATGGTATGGAATGCAAGTACTGTTAGCCTACAATCACCTTATAGAGACGACGATGGACGACCCAATTACGATCCTTATAGCGCAGACTCAATCGGAAGAAATAGTTCGGGACAGCGGTTGTAGAACGGAACTAGATGGACAGTGATGTCTCTTTTTCGTCTCTCTTTAATATGGCGATCCAGGGCGTGGACAGCTTCTATGTTTAATCTGACTCTTTCTTTCTTTATCTCTTTTTGTTTGTTGTCGGAGACGTTGCCCTATTGAATACGGACGTTTCCTAGCTGTCATTGCCACACCCATACAACTGTGATCTATCTCTCCTGCTACCTATCTTTGGCCGTGTCTCGTTTGCTCATGCAAATCCATATATGACAATCTTGGGCTCTATTTGTTCGTTGGATACGTCCCTTCGATAGAAAGGCTGTTGGTGTATCTTGCGGACGCATCTGTCAGCCAACTCTCAGGTCCGCAGACGCCAACTGCCCATCAATGGTCCAGCGCAGGGTGATTTACTGAATATGGTTACGAGCGGGACGGTTGTTTATTTCCCAAGCATCTGCCAAACAACCCAAATCAACGCCTTGGAATTTGCACCACGACGATATGGATGCGCTGGTCGCCAAAGCCGACGCGATACAGCCGCTCTCCAAAAAACGAAACGTCCGCGTCGACGGCACACGCAGCAAGCGGCCCGCTGCGCGCCCGAAGCACGCCTCGGCCAAGGCCGGGCCGTCGGTCGACCGGACGTTGGCGTCTGTCGCGCAAAACACGGCCGTGCCGCGATCGCTCCGTCCGACGTCGCCCCCGCCGGCACGCCTGCCGACACACAGGCATATCCGGAATGCCGCGCTGCGGACGCAGCTGAACCGACAGGCGGCCCATGCCGCGCAGGCCAAGGCGCTGCTCGAGGACGCGGCGCTGCTCCTGACGGGCGACGCGGGGCTGGTGCGGGCGGAGGACGGGATGGAGAAGACGTGGCGGGTGGGCCAGGACGAGATCGTGGGCGGGGCGGGGCAGGCGGCCGCCCAGGGCCGCCGGGAGTGGGCGCTGGACGGGGGCCCCTACCGGTCGCGGTATTCGGGGAACGGGAGGTGCGTGGGCCGATGCGTGCGCTGCCCGACGGCGGTGGGTCCTCCTCTGGTCTGACGCCGTCGACCGAAAAACGACAGGCACCTGGCGATCGTGGGGAGCACGGGCCACGTCGCCACGTTCGACTGGCAGACGGGGGCGGTTCATGCGGAGCTGCAGCTGCAAGAGACGTGTCGGGACATAACGTGCGTGTTTCTGTCGTGTGGTGCGTACGTTGCTCGACGGGCAGCCAGGTTTTTACAGGACCAGTCCTTCTTCGCCGTTGCTCAAAAAAAATACGTCTTCATCTATGACCGAGACGGCGTCGAGGTGCACAGACTAAAATCGCATATCGAGCCTACGCGACTAGAGTTTCTACCGTATCATTGGCTGCTCGCGAGCGTCGTAAGTACGCTGCGTGGTCGTATCGACCGTGTTTCAAATGCCTTTGTCACCAGGGAAATCCCGGGTTTCTGAAATACCAAGATACCTCCACGGGTACGATCGTCGCGGAACACCGGACGAAAGCTGGTGCTTGTCGCACCATGACGCAAAATCGACACAACGCGGTGATCCATCTCGGCCATCAAAATGGCGTCGTGTCTTTATGGACCCCGAACCTTTCGCATCCTGCTGTTCAGCTGTTGGCTCACCTCGGACCCGTTGTCGGTCTGAGCGTCGATCCAAGCACGGGGGGACGCTATATGGCGTCTTCCGGTGCGGACGGCACCGTCAAAGTCTGGGACTGTCGGAATTGGAAGGGCGCTGTGCGAGAATGGACGACGAGAGGGGGTGGTGCGGAGCTCGAGTGGAGTGCGAAAGGCGCCTTGGCGGTCGCCACTGGTGGCAGCGTGAACGTGCGCCCGCCCGTTTCTTTTTCTGTGACCACTCATTTATATGTGTGTGTGTGGGCAGGTGTATGCGAAGCCGTCGATACAGACCCCGTTCGCTCCCAAAGTCGCGCCGCCGCTTTACCTCACGCATGCGATACCCCACCGGCCGCTGACGTCGGTGCGCTTCTGTCCGTTCCAAGATATCTTGACGGTCGGGCACAATGCTGGTCTGTCTAGCCTGCTTGTGCCGGGTTCTGGAGAGCCCAACTTTGACAGTAACGAAGCCGATCCGTTCGAGAACAAGAAGCGGAGACAGGAACGGGAGGTCAAGGGTCTCTTGGACAAGGTGGGGGGCCTATACGCAAACTGGATGCGCGTCGCTGACGCGACGTAGATTCAACCGGACATGATTTCTCTCGATCCAGACTTTGTGGGGTCGTTGGCGCCGCCCACGAAGTTGACGACGGCGGTCCATGACAAGCACGATATTCCCTTTGCGCGCCTTCCGCGGTTGGAGCGGTTACGTGTGCAGGGTAAAGCAGACGAAACGGAGCTGGATGGCGGTAGCGATGACGACGATGCGGACGACGCCGGTGACGACAATGGTAAGAAGAGGTCGAGAGAAGAGCGGGAAAAGCGAAAGATGCGTGGCAAGGGCAAGAGTTTGAAACGGTGCGTCGACGCGATCGCTGATAGCGCCCAAACTCACTCGGACGGCACGGTCAGGTATCTGAGGAAGCAGCGCAAGAACGTCATCGATCCTACCGCGGTACGCAAGCTATTTTCGTTTCTCGTTTGCTCTTGACGTGCCAACTGAGATGTCGTCGGATCCCAGGTGGCTATTCGGGCCAAGCTGGAGAAACAGAGGGAGGAAAGACGGACTGCGAAAGCG
This sequence comes from Tylopilus vinaceipallidus, assembly GCA_038089215.1. Taxonomy (NCBI): domain Eukaryota; kingdom Fungi; phylum Basidiomycota; class Agaricomycetes; order Boletales; family Boletaceae; genus Tylopilus; species Tylopilus vinaceipallidus. The sequence continues at coordinate 29,825 of JBBPKK010000083.1, forward strand.
ATCGAAAAGGGGGAGGTGGAACCAAAGAAACCCTCTGCGCTGGATCGTTTCAGGCGCTCATGATGTTCATACCAAAGTGGACTGTTTTTCGCATATTATCTGTGTGGTAGCTGTGCTATTCCGTAGCTCTTTCCTTATGAGCGTATGCGCGCTGATTTGGTGTTATTGCATGTATTCACACGGTAGGACTCGACTAGACCATTCCGACCTTATCTCATCGCTTCAAGGTGCATCTCACATGGAATTCTGTGTATGTACATGGTCGAGCCCCCGCATGCGCGCAACTCCACTGCGGCCGCATTTCCGCTTGGCAGCCGTGGCAACACGTTTCAGCGAGGCCCAAGGGAAAATGCGTAAAGGTACGATTTTGCTTCATCTCGTCCCGATCGCCCACCATCAAGTGCAAACAGTAATGGGTGCCTTGATGCAATGAGTCTTTGTGCTGCTGCTAGACAGGGGAAGGAACAGGCCAGGGGTTGCAACTCGTGATGTGCTCCCAGTTCGCGTGGCGGGGTACATCATGGGCGCCCATCGGGGGCGTGGACTCCCACGTCCTCGGACGAGAACCGTTCCCGAGTGCCAGCGGGAAACCACCGCGTTGGCTTACAGCGCTTGACGAACCGACTGGCAACGCGTATGTCCGTTGTCGAGGACTGACGAGCACAGGCGAACGCGATGAGTGGTGACAGCCATCCGTTATCGCCTGCCGAAAACCGAATGTCATGCTGGCTCGGGCTAGACCTCAGGCCTCAGGTGCCACCGTGCCACTGCGTGCCACCGTATCATGGAACTTGGGACCTGGGTCAGTACCGTCTTTCTCCGTTGTTTATACCTTATCCATCAGACCTGAGGCTCCGAGCTTCAGACGATAATGGCCTCATCACTCTGGAGGGGTTGTGCTGACCTGGACCGGTGTCCGCCACAACAAAAATAACGGGCAAAGCCTTAACCAGTTGTGATGCGCCTGTTGCTGAACTAATGGCTTTGGATCATTCACAAATGATATCGGGGGCAATAGAGATGTCACTTACAGGCACCGAGCAAGGCACACAAGCGGCATCACGCCGTTGAACACAACTTGGACCACCTGAGAAATGCCAACAATGTCAGGCACTGCACATGTATGGACACGAATTTCCATGGCGATAGGGTCGTGTGCGGCTTACACCAGAAGGGCATAATTCGCTAGTTCGGTAAAGGACATGCCTGATAAGCACTGGCGGTGCTAGTGCACGTCCTGCTCGCCGCTCTTCCTTCACCATGTTCTCTGAAAACGACGAGAAGGAAAAAATCGCTTACAAGGTCGATGCCGGGTCTATCGAGGCCCAAGAAGCACCCTCCGAGGTCCACACCACCCTCCATCGCAAACTGAAGAACCGTCATGTTGCCATGATAAGGTACATGTCTCTCCACGTTGTCCGTCGTTTTACCTCCCCAACTCGGTTCTAGTATAGGTGGTGTCATTGGTACCGGCCTCTTCCTCGGAACAGCAAGTTCCCTCATGAACGGTGGTCCTCTTGGTATTCTCCTGGGATACATCTTCATTGGAACAATATGTTTTGCTACCATGGTCTTTGCTCGTTCTACCAATGCCCAGCCTGCTTTTACCTCACCCACGTTTGCAGCTTTCCCTGGGTGAAATGACGGCTTTCCTACCTGTGCCAGGTGGTTTCATCAAACATGCTGAACGTTTTATCGATCCCGCCTATGCTTTCGCCACTGGTTGGAATTATTGGTACGGATGGGTGGTGAGAGGGTTTCAGGTCAATACTTGGCGCGCTCACTCACTTTTTGATGTAGCTGACCTTGCCTGGTTTGTACAATCGAACATGAAAACAGAATTGCTACTGAATGTCTTGCAGCGGAGTTGTCTGCGGCTGCGGCTATCATCAGCTTTTGGGATAGTACGACCAGCCCGGCCGTTTGGATTACTATGTGTCTGGTCGTTGCGATTGGGATAAACGCTCTCGGCGTTGGTGAGCGCTTTTTCCGTACCCCCATTCTTCTCCTTATGGTCTGCCACAGGTGCATACGGGGAGACTGAGTTCTGGTTCTGGTGAGTCCCAACGTCACCATGTGGTCTGCTGTCCCGCTCACAGATTCGTCCTCAGCTCGATCAAAGTTATAACCATAACAGGATTGATCATTCTGGGCATCGTTGTCGATTTAGGTGGAGGCCCCAATCATGACCGTATTGGGTTCCGATACTGGAAGAATCCGGGCCCGTTCACGGACTACAATGGGATCACCGGCCCAAAGGGGCACTTTCTTGGAACATGCAGCGTTGCCACCCAGGCTGCGTTCTCGTATCTTGGCACTGAAGCAGTGGCTGTTCGTCTTTTCTCTCATTAGAGTACTTGAATGTGTTGCCTGATTTTACACCAGATAGCTGCTGCGGAAGCAAGGAACCCTCGTCGGAACGTTCCAAAGGCGATCAGGAGGGTCTACTTCCGTGTCTTGGTATTCTACATCGGAGGCGTGCTCATTATTGGCATGCTCGTCCCTTCCAACAACCCGTTGCTCAACCTCAACTCGAATAACGCCTCTGCCTCGCCGTTTGTGATTGCATTTAATGAGGCTGGTATCAAGGTTTTGCCCTCGGTAGGTTGGAAATCCGAGAGTCTGGTCGTGTCTGACGTCTAAAAGATCATCAATGCTGCTATTCTGACATCTGCGTGGTCCGCCAGCTCGAGCGACCTTTACCTCGCATCACGTAGTTTGTGTACGCACATCATATTTGCCCATGCTTGCATACTAATGCATTGTATCAGACGGTCTGGCAGTCTCCAGGAGTGCCCCAAAGATTTTTAGTCGCACGACGCGCTCTGGGATGCCTTATGTCTCCGTCGGATTCTGCTCTTGCTTTGCATTTCTTGCGTACATGACGCTCGGGAACAGTTCTGGCGTCGTGTTCACTTGGCTCTCCAACTTCAGCGCCACTGCTGGCCTGGTCAACTGGTTCAGTATCGGAGTCACGTATCTCAGGTTTTACCAAGGCATGAAAGCACAGGGGATTGACAGGAAGACACTTCCATTCGCTCCGAACGTACAGCCGTTCGCAGCATGGTATTGTGTCGGTAGCAGTGCATTCGTCCTTTTCGTGCGTATCCTCTAGTTCTGATGTGCCTTAATCGTATTGGCTGACCTGCGGATCACCTGCGCGTGCGCCCGTGACCGTTCGTTCGACACCTGTTCCAGTTCAGCGGTTGGGAAGTCTTTCTCAAGGGGAACTGGTCCACCGCCACGTTCGTAACCAATTACTTTGCGATCATGTTCTTCCCCGTCCTGTACATCGCTGCCAAGCTGGTCATGCGCGTGGGGACCGTCCGTCCGCACGAAATGGACTTTGTCACCAATGTGGCCGAATTCGATGCCATGACGTACGTCCTCTGTTCTCCGTGTCCGACTCGGAGCTGCGCGGCGCTGGCTGACCGCACGCGTCGCTTTGGACAGCGTCGACGATCCCCCGCCCAGGAACAAACTGGAGGCATTTTGGATGTGGCTCGTGCGTGCCATGAAAATACCTCTTGGACGATTGCTGACTGTGGTTGTTTGGAAACAGATGTGATCCGCATGTGTCGCCGTAGATACCGTCGGGATTATGTACATGGTCGACGGCAATGCACACTTTCCTCAACAACGTCACAACGATACGTCTCTCGCTGACAAGTTTCCGGGAGCTCGAGTAAAAACTACATGGTGATGTCGTTCCATACCAGGCCACTCTGAGAACGTCGTTTGGGACGTGAAGCATTGTGTACGAGCGTCCTGCGTGAGTTATACTAGAGAACGCACCACCCCTGTTCCCGGCCTCGGTCGCGAGCACACTTGATGGTCTCCATTTCCTTTTTAAAAAATTATATATCAAGATCCTGCGATTGTTGCCCTCTCCATTGCTATTATCCTTGTTTGACGCGATCAGGGCTTTAAGTGGTACGCGCTGGTTCAACTTTTTGGATATTTCTTGCAAGCTTACTCACTTGGCATACTCTAACTGAGCGATATATAGTGTGGATCTTCCGTACGTACGCACCTTTCTGCGACCTCATCTACGCTTGACTATCCGAGCGTAGTATTCCACCGAGATGACAAGGGGGCGCGCTGGGGATGCGGAAGGATATGTTCAGTTGTCCCGACAGATCGTCCATCGTCAGGAGCAATTCCAACGCAAAGTGCAGAGCCAAGCGACTTGCACAACCTAATGGAGGACTCCTCAGCTGTACGGAACCCTGGAACACTCTTCTTAGAAGCAGTCTTTGCGCAGGCGATTGTGTTGTGCGTTCAAGTTCAAGTCGAGTCCGAGTGACTATGTAGCGCCGCATTGACAGACGTACATGCAGGCCGCCGGCATGGACTGGCACTTTTCAGGCTGTCTCCCAAGTGGATCATGCTGCTTTCCAGCCGCAAGAGATGTCCCGGTCCAATGTAGCACTTGGCAGACCATGCCAGCGGGCGACTCATACTTTCTTCCTGGTTCCATGATGAACCTGGGATGGAGACGGCCGACACTGATGCTATTGTCGAGTAATGACAAGCGAACTGACGCGATGGACTGCGATGACAATTCGTCTTCGCTCGCCAGGCTGGTCAGGCGTGACTTTTCTAGAATTTAGTTCGTGGATGAGTCAGCGAGGTGACCGGCTTCTTTCTTTCTCGCCACCTCGCCGCTCCCGTTCGCGCACCACTGCCTGTGGGGATTGAGGGGCAGACGAGGGGCGGCGCACGCTTTCTTGGATCTGGAAAGTGCGTGGTGTATACAACGACAACTTGCGAGATGGTGGAGTATACGGCTGCCAGGCTGCTGACCGTGTCCAACTGCTGCTTGTTAGCGCTCCGTATCGAGTGGTGTAAAGGACGAGCGAGAGCCAATCGGTGGACCGAAGAAGTCGCATTATTGGCGGAAGGAATGCGGCGCATCAAGGCATATCTCGACTGGAAGGTACGGCGGTGGCAAGGACAGTCTGGTAGCCGTCGAATCCAAGATGTAGGTGTGCGAGAGGGCCTTGCGGCTTACTGCGGACGATAGGCGGTGCTGTTTGTTTCATCGAAGGCATCGTGTGAGAAAACGTGGGCGGACGATGATCGCATGAAGTTCTCGAGGCACAAATAGATGACGGGCATCAGAACGGATCTGTCGGCGGGGCCGCGGTCACGCATGTACATGAGCAGTATATCCGAGATCCGAACTGTAGTCAAGACAAACATTTCGCATCACTTGCACGAAGTGTGATGGGTATTCGGGGACAACGATTATTGCTTGCTGTGGTAGCGCGCAATGTTGGGCCATACTCTTGTGCACCACAGTAAAACCTACAGGTAAAGGTTGTAATGCACAAATTTTACAGGTATAGGTGAGTTCATGTGGTTCCGACCCGAATAACACTGCCCTAATGATTCGATGCTCCGTTGCCGTCGTAATATATACAATCGTACTTGACGAGCCACTATCATATATCATCATGATAAAGCCCTGTCTGTTGCGCACTTTGTCCCTCCGAATTGTTCTACCAGCATGCTCTCTGGGAATGAGAATGGCAGCCACGAGAAGGGCGAGGCTGGCATAATCGATGTCAGGCCTGTCGAAGGCCAAGAGGCATCCCCTGACGTTCATACCACCCTCCATCGCAAACTCAAGAACCGTCATATTGCCATGATTAGGTAAGTGTCCTTGTATACTGAAGGCCGTTTCATCGTTCCAACTGATTACTGGCTCCAGCATCAGCGGTGTTATCGGTACCGGCCTTTTCCTCGGGACAGCGAACGCGCTCATGAATGGTGGTCCTCTTGGTATTCTCTTGGGATATATTTTCGTTGGAACGATCTGTCTTGCGACCATGGTAATGTTTGTTCTGCCAAGTTTATGTTCAAGTTGGTTCACCAACCCCCCTTACAGCTCTCTCTGGGTGAAATGACGGCTCTCCTACCTTTGCCGGGGGGGTTCATTAAGCTTGCTGAACGGTTCATCGATCCCGCCTATGCTTTTGCGACTGGTTGGAATTATTGGTATGGATGGGTGGTGAGGTGCATCCAAGACTATACCTGGGGTACTGACCAACTTTTCGTGTAGATGACTCTGCCTGGTTTGTGCAGTGCAACTAACCCCCTGAATAGATATTGAGTCTCTTGCAGCGGAATTATCTGCGGCAGTAACAATCATCAGTTTTTGGGACAAGACGACTAACCCGGGCGTCTGGATAACCATGTGTTTGGTCATTGCTATTGGGATAAATATGCTCGGCGTTCGCAAGTATTCTTTCTGTATGCCTCTCTTCCTTCTTACGGTCCATACAGGCGCATACGGGGAGACCGAATTTTGGTTTAGGCACGTCCTGGCATCGGAGTGCATCCTGGCGTTTGCTCACGGATCATTGCCAGTTCGATCAAAGTTATCACGATAACAGGCATGATCATTCTAGGTATCATCCTTGATTTAGGTGGAGGACCGAACCACGACCGTGTCGGGTTCCGATACTGGAAGAACCCAGGTCTGTTCGTCAACTATCACGGCATCACGGGTCCAGTGGGTCACTTTCTCGGGACGTGCAGCGTTGCCACCCAAGCTGCATTCTCGTTTGTTGGCACTGAATCAGTGACGGTTCGTTTTTTCTCCTCGTAGCTCTTGAACGCTCTCATAGTTTCATACCAGATGGCTGCTGCTGAAGCGAAGAATCCTCGACGGAATGTTCCGAAGGCAATCAGGAGAGTTTATATCCGTGTCTTAGTGTTCTATATCGGGGGCGTTTTCATCATTGGTCTGCTCGTCCCTTTTAACAACCCGTTGCTCGACCTCAACTCTGGCAATGCCTCTGCCTCACCGTTTGTGATTGCATTCAATGAGGCTGGTATCAAGGTGTTGCCCTCGGTAAGCTGGATGCCCTCGAGTCCGCTCGTCGCACCTGACCATCGAAAGATTATCAACGCTGCCATTTTGACGTCGGCTTGGTCTGCCAGTTCAAGTGACGTTTACCTGGCGTCACGTAGCTTGTGTACGCAGATACCATTTGCGACGATCCCAGTGATCGCTCATACGCCACCTTAGACGGTCTGGCCATCTCTAGGAGTGCCCCAAACATCTTTCGTCGTACGACGCGCTCTGGGTTGCCCTACGTTGCCGTTTGCTTTTGTGCGTGTTTTGCGTTTCTCGCGTACATGACACTCGGAAGCAGTTCCGGGATCGTCTTCACGTGGCTTTCCAACTTGATTGCAACTGCCGGCCTGGTCAACTGGTTTAGTATCGGTGTGGTGTATCTCCGGTTCTACGAGGGCTTGAAAGCGCAAGGGATCCATCGGAACACGCTCCCGTTCGCCCCCCGGGTGCAGCCATTTGCGGCATGGTGGTGTGTGTGTAGCACCGCGCTTGTGCTCTTGGTACGTCATCCGCTTGTTCCGGTATGTCTCAATCGTTATCGTTGACTCTCTGCTCTCTGGCACGTTTGTTATTTGATGGGACGCCAGTTCAGCGGCTGGGAAGTTTTCCTGAAGGGCAACTGGTCCACGGCGACCTTTTTGACCAACTATCTCCCGATCATACTCTTTCCCGTGCTCTACTTTGCTGCCAAGCGCGTCATGCGCGCACGGACCGTCCGGGCGGCTGAGATGGACTTTGTTACCCACGTGGCTGAGTTCGACGCGATGACGTACGTTGTTTCTTGTCCCTGTGCGCACGGCGGTGGTTCACCATGCACGGTCCGGATAGCGTCGACGATCCCCCGCCCAAGCACTGGCTCGAGGCATTTTGGATGTGGCTCGTGCGTGGCGCATGTATGGGTGTGCCTTCGTGTGACTCACCACGCCGCAGATGTGATCGGCGTAGAGACGCTGTATGCCAGTCGGCCTCCATATAGGCGCTCAATGATACGTGTGTGTGTGTGGGGAGGGTTGGACACCGTCGCTGGGATAGGGCCTTTAGGGATAACCTACCACTGACTATGCGCTCGTCCCAAAATGGTTTTGATCGAAGCTTGCAGGATGGATGACACCAGATGGGCGATGTTCAACTAAAGGAAGGGGCACGCGGGGAGGAGTCCCATCCCGGTAATGACGCTTGCTCGAAAAGCGCCTTGATTGTCGAGAAACCGGTGCGATGACAAGACAATCAGAAGAGCATTCCCTCGCGTCACGGAGCACCTCTTGAGGTACTGCATATGTACTGTTGAGCGCGAACGTCACTCCTGTTTCCTAGCCTCGGCGGCGAGCCAAGCCAGTGCTTCAGAGTCCTTGACGACTATGTCGACTTCCCCTCCGTCGACCTTGCTCCGATCTGCCCTGCGTCTCTTGCGGGATGCGGGATGTAGACAGTCTTGAGCTCCGCGGCGCTGCCGCTGCGGAGATCCCAGATGTGTGCGGTGATGACCATATCGATGCGTTCCTGTGGCAACGCTGAGGTGGCATACGCGGCACGGAGAGATAGGCTTCCATGGCCCTATTTGACCGCGCACATATGATTTCGGGAGATGAGACGGGTCGAGTCAGACGTACAACTTGTACACCTCAAAGAACTTGGTTGACATGATGCCGTCCCAGGGGAGCTGCTTGTACTTGGCCTGTGTGTGAAGCTGGTGGGGGGATGGACCAGGCAGGGATGTTGAGCGCTCACCATGTCTATCCAGAGCCTGTCGTTCATAGGCTGACCACAATCGCGGACTTGGTGAGTTTGGCGAGACCAGGGACGGTATCTGGGTGCACTGTTTATGCGCCAACGGTGAGGGAAAGCAAACCATTGTGAGGAGGCGCTTAGTACTGCAGGCTGTACCACCCCTGCACTGAGTACTTGTGTGGCTTCGTCCCAGACGGTGGCGGTCACTAGAATAGTGGAAAGATTATCTTGTCGAGTATCTCAGCGTTTGTAAGATGGGATGGGCCCCATGAGGGGACAGACGTCGCCACTGAGCGGCCACGCATTGGCATCAAGCCGACAAGAGCACGTGCGAGCTTATGTAAGTCGACGTATAGCTCGTCCCAGTCTCAGCTGTAATACACTACGAATATATAAGCTTAGAAATTCGATACGATAGATTCTATTGTCAAGCAATGACAAGCGAACTGACACGATGAACTGCACTGACACTCCCCCGTCCCTCACCATGAAACGGGGTTCCGGCGCCACAAGGTCTCTTGCCATCGGGCCGGAAATGGAAGTCGTCTCGTACATGCCCACAAGCGAATAGCGGCTACCTAATTACATTTGTGCCGGTGAGGACTAGCCTTTGGTGGTTCCACCACGTTACGCAGTGTTTTCACGTCACGTTTTCTGCGAGTCTGTAGTAGCTTTTGCGACCTCTGATTGGCCGACTGTCGTCAAGGTTGAGACTATCCCGTTTTTGGAGGGGTCGGACCATGGTTCGTCCAACTTTCGTCTGACAAATGCAGCGCCCGTTGTACTCCTCTGAACTGTTCCATCACCATGTTCCCCGGGAATGAGAATGGCAGCCACGAAAAGGGCGAGGCCTGCGTGGTTGATGTCAGCTCTGTCGAGGGCCAAGAGGCATCCCCCAATGTTCATACCACCCTCCATCGCAAGCTCAAGAACCGTCATATTGCCATGATTAGGTACGTGTCCTTCCTCACTGAAGGCCATTTTATCGCTCCAACTGATTACTGGCTCCAGCATCAGCGGTGTTATCGGTACTGGCCTTTTCCTCGGGATAGCGAACGCGCTCATGAATGGTGGTCCTCTTGGTATTCTCTTGGGGTACATTTTCATTGGAACGATTTGTTTTGCGACTATGGTAATTGTTTGTTCTGCCAAGCTTATGCCCAAGCCGGCTCACCAACCGTCGTTATAGCTCTCTCTGGGCGAAATGACGGCTCTCCTACCTTTGCCCGGGGGGTTCATTAAGCTTGCTGAACGGTTCATCGATCCAGCCTATGCTTTTGCGACTGGTTGGAATTATTGGTACGGATGGACGGTGAGACGCGTCCTAGGCTATACCTAGAGTGTTGACTAGCTTTTGGTGTAGATCACTCTACCTGGTCCGTGTAGTGAAACTAGTCCTGGATGGATACTGAGTCTCTTGCAGCGGAATTATCTGCGGCAGCAACAATCATCAGTTTTTGGGACAAGACGACTAACCCGGGCGTCTGGATAACCATGTGTTTGGTTATTGTCATTGGGATAAATATGCTCGGCGTCGGCGAGTATTCTTTCTTTACGTCTCTCTTTCTTCTTACGGTCTCCACAGCCGCATACGGAGAGACCGAATTTTGGTTCGGGCACGTCTCGCCATCGGAATGTATTCTGTCTTGCGCTCACGGATCCGTTTCCAGTTCGATCAAGGTTATCACGATAACAGGTATGATCATTCTAGGTATCATCCTTGATTTAGGTGGAGGACCGAACCACGACCGTGTCGGGTTCCGATACTGGAAGAACCCAGGTCTGTTCGCCAACTATCACGGCATCACGGGTCCAGTAGGCCACTTTCTCGGGACGTGCAGCGTTGCCACCCAAGCTGCATTCTCGTTTGTTGGCACTGAATCAGTGACGGTTCGTTTTTTCTCGTTGTGGCTCTTCAGCGTTCTCATAATTTCATCCCAGATGGCTGCTGCGGAAGCGAAGAACCCTCGACGGAATGTTCCAAAGGCGATCAAGAGAGTTTATCTCCGTGTTTCGGTGTTTTATATCGGGGGCGTGTTCATTATTGGTCTGCTCGTCCCCTTTAACAACCCGTTGCTCGACCTCAACTCTCACAATGCCTCTGCCTCGCCGTTTGTGATTGCATTCAATCAGGCTGGTATCAAGGTCTTGCCCTCGGTAAGTTGGCGGCCAGAGAGTCTGCTCGTCGCACCTGACTTTCGAAAGATTATCAACGCTGCCATTTTGACGTCCGCCTGGTCTGCGGGTTCGAGTGACCTCTACCTGGCGTCGCGTAGCTTGTGTACGCAAATCCTATTTGCGACGATCGCAATTACAGCTCATGCATCACTTCAGACGGACTGACCATCTCCAGGAGTGCCCCAAATATCTTTCGTCATACGACGCGCTCTGGGTTGCCCTACGTCGCCGTCAGCTTTTGCGCGTGTTTTGCGCTCCTCGCGTACATGACACTCGGAAGCAGTTCCGGCATGGTCTTTACATGGCTTTCCAACTTGATTGCAACCGCCGGCCTGGTCAACTGGTTTAGCATCGGTGTGATGTATCTCCGGTTCTACGAAGGCCTGAAAGCGCAAGGGATCGACCGGAACACGCTCCCGTTCGCTCCTCGAGTGCAGCCGTTTGCGGCGTGGTGGTCTGTGTGTAGCACCGCGCTTGTACTCCTGGTGTGTCATCCACTTGTTCCCGCATGTCTCGATCGTCATCATTGACCTTCCGATCCCCGGCACACTTGTCGTTTGGTCGCACGCCAGTTCAGCGGCTGGGAAGTTTTCCTGAAGGGCAACTGGTCCACGGCAACCTTTGTGACTAACTACCTCCCGATCCTACTCTTTCCCGTGCTCTACTTTGCTGCCAAGCGCGTCATGCGCGTACGGACCGTCCGGGCGGCTGAGATGGACTTTGTCACCCACGTGGCTGAGTTCGACGCGATGACGTACGTCGTTTCTTGTCCCTGTGCGCACGGCGATGGCTCACCGTGCACTGTCGCCGGACAGCGTCGACGATCCCCCGCCCAAGCACTGGCTCGAGGCGTTTTGGATGTGGCTCGTGCGTGTTATGTGCATGGATGTGCCTTCGTGTGACTCACCGCGGCGCAGATGTAATCGGCGTAGAGACCGTGCGTGCCAGCCGGTGTCTGTGTAGGCCCTCGGTGATCCGTATGGGGGTTGGTGGACGCCATCGCTGGGATATGTCCCCTAGGGATAGCCTAGCCATGTGCCTCTCCTAAAATTGTTATGGCCGAAGCTTGGAGAATGGATGACACCAGATGGACGATGTTCAACTAAGGGGACGTGCTCGCGGGGAAGGATCCCATCCTGGTAACGATACCCGCTCGAAAAGCACCCCGGACGTCGAGAAACCGGTGCCGACAAGAAGAGCATTCCCTCACGTCACGGAGCCCCTCTCGATGTGCTGTATATGTACTGTTGAGCGCGAACGTCATTCCCATTTCCTGGCCTCGGTAGCGAGCCAGGCCAGTGCCTCAAAGTCCTTGACGACTATGTCAACCTCCCCTCCGTCGACCTTGCTCCGCGTGCTTGCTCTGATTTCCTGCGTGTCTTTTGCGGGACGCGGCACGTAATAGGCTTCCTTGGCCTTACTTGACCACGCGCGCACGACCTCGGGAGACTAGACGGGCCGAATCAGACGTACAGCTTGTACGCCTCAAAGAACTTGGTTGACATGATGTCGTCCCGGGGGAGCTGCTTGTCCTTGGCCTGTGTGTGACGCTGGCGCGGGAACGAACCACGCAGGGATGTTGAGCGCTCGGCATGTCTGCCAGGAGCCTGTAGTCCACAAGTTGGCCATAAGCGTGAACTTGATGAGTTCGGCGAGGCCAGGGACGGTATCTGGGTGTACTGTTTATGCGCCGACGGTGAGGGACGGTGAGGGAAAGTAACCCATTGTGAGGAGGCGCTTGCCGTCCGAGTTGTTCCCCACCTGTGCCAGCATCAAGACCTTGCGTGCGGCTTCGTCCTAGATGGGACCAGCGCGTATCTCGGCGTTTACAAGATAAGACGGGCATAAGGGGGCAGACGCCGCCACTCGTGCGCAAGGCCGATGGCGTCATCATGGTCTCACCGGCGATGCCACATCATGTGGTGATGGAGAACTCGGACTCGAACTCGGACTGGAAAGGTGCGAGTGCTCCTCTGGTTTGAGCGGATGCATCGTGTGGACGGATTCAGCGCTCGTCAAATCGTACCGCTCTGCCGAATGCATATCCGTACTAGCGTACCGCCAACCTAGCTTTAGAGCTCTTCCGCCCCTCGACCCCTACTATCCCATGCGTGCCAGACGAAATAATTACATTGCTTCGACAACGCTGGCTTACAACTCTTTGTGCTTATATACTGTAACCTTGTCTCATCCCCGTCAGTGATCGCAGGAAGCGGACGTCACCTGGGCGGCCCGTGCCGTGGCGCTTTGCCGTGCAATGCCAGCGGTGATCTGGCAGGCGACTGCAGGCAGCAAACGGCCGCGCACACCCAGGTCAAGCTAAAAAGTCTGGGACCATCGCGCCTGCGTTGCCGTGTTCACGCGGGTGGTGGTCCGACCCGACCTCGTCCGCGACCGCGTCTAGATCTGGCCACAGACGGCCAGCGATTACGTCCAATTGGCGGTCCACCTCCCAGCTGATGTCGCGACGCGTGACAGGGCGGGCGTGGAATCCCCGCAGGTTGAGGATGAGGCGTTGTCCGATGACCGAGAGCAGCGGGTATGCAAACCTGCCGCCACGGCTGATGAGAGTCTGAGCGCGAACGGGATCGACGTCGCTTACGCGATATAGAGCGTGTTGAGCGGATCCTGTTCGGCAGACCGACCGATTGTCAGGGTCGAGCGTTGAGCGCTAGTGCTGGCCACGACATGCATGTGAGACTACTCACACTTCCGAGCACGGTCCTGTCACAGGTGGTCAACACGAGCATGCGTCGAGGGACACGTCCTTACAAGCATATGATCGTGAATACACTGTTGAACAAGGCTACCTGTATGGCGTCGGATTTAACCCCATCAGATTGTAGACAAGCTGACCACATAAAATAAGACAGCTAATCCAGTGTCAGTATCCACCTGGAAAAAAGGCAGAATTAGATGCACGCCTTACCGTCTCGCACAAGGAGGTGAGTCAGTGATGACTTGACGGAGAGCTTGCGAAGGCTGTGCCCTACCACCCCCAATGCAATACTGTCGAGGGCCAGTCTACAGGGCGAATCAGGTGAGAAGCATTCACCCTATACAAGAAATTTACTTGGCAAGCCATGATAACCACTGTGAGCATTAGGGCTGCTGTTTTAGACACTTTAACTCAGGTGATAACGATGAGGCTTACGACATATGCTACGATTCCACAACAGCATACTATCAGAAAAGGATTAGAACGTGTTTTAAACAACCTACAGTTCGGAGGGATCTGAAAAACGCAGATGTGGGTTTGTTCGAGGTATGGGTACATGATAACTGCACAAAAGGTCAATCATTTTTTTAGAGATACCGGCTCATGATACATACAATCAATTTTGGCCAGCGGATAAATCTCTGTTCCGAATACAGCAAGAACGTACAGGACGTATAGTGTAATCAAGAGAACGGAAACGCGGTATGCGCATCCCCAGATCGCCCAGGCACGTATGAGAACTAGAACTATAATTTTGTTGTCACAAACGAGGAACCGGAGACAGTAGGTGTACCACTCACTACGAATAGACTCGCCAGAAAACAGTATAAAGAATGTTACGAATGGAAGGAAAGTTCTGCAAAACTGATGCACGGTGGGCTTGAACTTGGCGTTCCAAACGACCGAGGGGTACATACCTCAGTGGAACCGTGATTCAGGTAACCTGTCTCCTCCAACGTGAAGAATGTCTGCCCAATCAGGTTTGCATATCGGTTCACCAAGAAGCCAGCCTTGACAGTTGTCCAGGGGGAATTCCAGATATAGCGTACCTTTCGTTCGACGGCTGGTTAGCTGACTACTCCGACAATACAGCAAAGATTAATACTTCAGAAGGGAAAGTAAGCAGATAATCGAAAATAAGCAAGCAGTCCCCCGCGAAAACCAGAGATCTATTGTGGTGAGTCACGCACAGGAGGGAATACAGACGAAACATGCTTACTTGCGAATAAACAACTGGCCCAAAAACGCAGCTGGCTTTGACATGATGACCAGATCAGGTGTAGCTCAACACGGACCAGAAGATGATGGTCTGAGAAGGCGTGAGCGATTCGGGATGCTTGATACAATCCATTTTCCAATAAATATTCGACACTGCATGAAGGACTATATTGCGATAGATTTACCATTAAAATTTGGTTTGACGTTATGTGTGCACACCCCAGATTGAAGTTGAAGGGTGCATAGTTCAAATCACGTTATTTTCTGGGTCCATTTGCGAGCTTAGGCGAGGGCCAGCAAGAATTCTGCTTCAGTGATTGGATCAGAGGATCGCCGTACGGCACGTCTCCAATCAGGTGGCGTCCAAGTTTCAATCTAATCCTGTCGTGGAAGGACCTGACTCAGGGATCATATCCTAGGACCATAAGGACAGCATTCGTCCATTGAATAAACCGACTCGTTGTGGAATGTAGTCCCTGGAAACAAGGGTTGGACCTTCGGCCCGTGATGGGCCACCTACTCGCGCACTCCAGGCGTATCGACAGCGATCGGGTGATGCTAAGGAAATGACTCGCGCACATTGACGTCGTAGGTTCCACGCGAGTCTTGGCACACGCGCGGGATTGACCAATCAAACCATGTTTGGAACCCAGCCTGCGCGTGACTCGCGCCGGCCTTTTTAAGTCACGTGAATAAATTTCTTTTCAGCGTGACACGCCGTGACGACGCACGTACGAAATTGGACGGCTGCGTGATCCCGTATGTGCATGGTGCTCAAAAAGCCATCAGTGCAATACATTCGGGGCAGACACGGAGCAACGCAGGGCGATGCGAGGGGGAGGTCCATTTCTTTCTTTTTCTTTTTTGGCTCCCCTCCGACTTTATCCGTGCCACCTCCGGTTTGCCCCTCGCCATGCATTCACACCGCGGCGGCTGATGCCCGTCTCCGCACGTGTCTGCGACGGTGTCGGCGTCGGCCATACCCAATAGCGGTAGGAGACACCGATCGACCCGCGTGCGTGCGCCTCAGGCTGCATCGTCCGCGGAGGACGCGCGAGCGAGGGTATGCACAGTCTCGGCGGCACTCAATGTCTGCCGGTAGTGACTCGTGACCGGCGTGCACCCTGGCACGGCAAGGCGCGGGCGCATGTACGGTAGCACCCCACGCACCTTGGGCCCCGTGTGCATCTCGTTCCGTCCTGTCCGCTTCTGGGGCCATTCGGATGTGCGTCTGAGACGCTCGGGGTGGCGCGGATCAGCATCCTGAGGAGCATGGGGACCAGGGGGCGCGCCGGTGGTTTCTGAGAGGCGAGGCTCGCCACGATCGGACTTGGGTGGCGACGACAAGCGTACATAAACGGCCTCGCAGCAAGGGTCGCCGTGTCTCACCAAATCTCGGATCGAGGGATAGATCCACCCAGATCTCGAGGCAATGCTGGGTCGCAGGTCGCGTCCCCAGCTAGATTCGGGCGAGGAACAATGCGACCCTGGGACGAGTCAGCACTCGTCGGAACGAGGCCAGGTCCGCTGGAGCACCTCCGTGTCTGGACAGCATTTTCCGTCCAGTTCCAGATCTAGCCTACCTATGGATGTTATCTGGAGTTCAGGCTAGGAAATCTGTCTACCAGCTGTGCTTACAATGTCTGTCTCGAAAATGTTGGATTGCCCTAGGTCGCCGATGTAGAGTCTATCAAAACGGGGAACGGCGTGGCAAAGACGTACCCAAGAGATACGCGTGGGTGTGGGCGCTCTACGACAGTATCCCATCGGTGCTGGCCACGATAGCGCGAGCAGTGTTTTGTTCGTTGGTATACCGGTTCAGCTGACCAGATACTCAGGGAGTGCCATTCGTGTCACGAAGCACTGCATGTGATGTGCGGCATACTTTACACACTGAGCAAGATTGATACAACCATGTCCATCCTATTTCCTGGCCTCAGCTACGAGTCGAGCCAATTCCCCAAAGTTCCTGACGATCATGTCGACTTCCCCTCCGTCGGCCTTGCTCCGCACGCTCGCTCTGATCTCCTGCGTGTCTTCTGCAGGACGCGGGACGTAGACGGTCTTGAACCCCGCGGCAGCAGCACCACGGAGGTCCCAGATGTGCGCAGCCACCATGGCGATGCGTTCTGGAGCGACGCCGAGGTGGTACGCGGCACGGAGATAGGCTTCCTTGGCCCTGTTTGATCGTGCACATGCAATCTCGGGAGGTGAGACGAGTCGAATGAGACGTACGGCTTGTACACGCCAAAGAACTCGGTCGACAGGATGCCGTCCCAAGGGAGCTGTTTGTTTTTGGCCTGTGTGGCGTTAGTGGAGGACGAGGCGGGCATATTGAGCGCTCTCCAGGTCAACCAAGAGCCTGTAGTTACCGTTGGACAGGGCCACCACGATCGTGGACATTGCGAGCCCGGTGACACCGGGGATAGTGTCCGGGTACACTGTAGATACGCCAATAGGGAGGGGAAGTAAAGGTCAGCAGAGAAGAACTTGCCGTCCAGGTCATGCCACGCCTGCACAAGGTCCCTGCGTGCAGCTTCATCCCAGATAGCCGCGAGGTGGGACCAGCGCGGGGACGTGAACATCTCATCGAGTATCTAAACATTTGTAGTCGGATGGGTATGAATGGACAAAAGTGTGCCGCGCTGTCACATACCTGGCGATGAACGACGTCGATGTTCAGACTGCCTCCGCTACCTGCATTTACGTCGTGACTGTGATCGAAACAAGAGTCGATGGTTCGCACCGCGTGCTTGCGGCGTCAAACATGGACTGACATGTGTTGGTAATACCCTTGTCGCCACTCGCACGCAAAGTCGGCGGCGTCTTGGTCTGCCAGCGCCGCGGTGGAGGGGTGTGCGTGAGTGCTCCTCAGGCATGGGCGGGCGCATCGCACAGACGGATCGATCCAACGCCGAGCGTCGTGACGATGCGCGTCTAGACGCACCTTGGAGTGCACCGTTGGTCTTGCGAGCAACCTGGCGCGAGATGGTGGTGAACCAGTCGACGGTGGTCCCGAACACGTCGAATATGTACACGTCGACGTCGCGCAGAACTTGCAGGGACATGCTGTGTGTGAACCAACAAAGTACCACATACCTCTTTGTAATGCTCCCGCTGATTGGACGGACACACGTTCCCTCGAATTCCCATTTTTGTCCTGGCATGGGCAAGCGAGCGAGGTCTCTCCTCGTCCCATCTCATGCACGACGGCCCCGGCGATAAGCTTGGCTACCACGACAAACCTGATCCTGGTTCGCTCGCCGCGTTTCTCGTTTCCACCGCTCACCCGCTGTCTAGACGCG
Organism: Tylopilus vinaceipallidus; assembly: GCA_038089215.1. Taxonomy (NCBI): domain Eukaryota; kingdom Fungi; phylum Basidiomycota; class Agaricomycetes; order Boletales; family Boletaceae; genus Tylopilus; species Tylopilus vinaceipallidus. The sequence goes on from JBBPKK010000083.1 coordinate 47,841, forward strand.
CCCGGTGCTGCGGAACAGCATGCAGATCCCTTTGCCGATTCGACAGCCTCGCCTGTAAGGGCGTCCAAGGCAGAGCCAGTCGAAGACCCTGGCGCTCCACCCAAAGTGCCCTTTTACAGGACGCGCCGGTTCATCATCACCTCCATCATCGGCAATGTCATCGGGATCGTCTTCATGTTCGTCATGCTGTTCCCGGTCGTCAAAGCCATCATCCAGGACATCGTCAACAAGACCGCCATCAACGTCACCACCGCTACCATCACGAACCCCACGAACACGTCGTACGCACGTGTCCTGTTTCTTCTCTTCTCCCTTAATCACCGCATCCCAGTTTCGAATTCTACATTCAGGGCACTGTCCGTACACCTGTCCTAGTTTTGGCGTTCTTGTACTGAATTCCTTCTATTCAGGTCAGCCACACGAGCACAGTCTCCGCCGTCATCTCCTTCCCGACCCCGCTCAACGTCAGCTGGTGGGACGACTCTACAAAGGTCCCACTGGGATACATGCAACTATCCACGCTCTACACGAGCAACAACCACGCCACGATAAACGACACGACGACCTTTTATATCACGAACCAAACTGCCTTTCGTCAATTCGCGTCCTTTGCGACCACTGCACAGAACGTCACTTGGCAACTCGAGGATTACGATGTCATCGTTCAAGCAGAGAAGTTCCCGACTGCCCACGGGGTCTCGTTGAACAAGTTTGTCACGATCAGCAGCATCGGCGGTGCGTCGCTCCCTTGCTGTTCTTGTTGTTCTCATCCCTCGCAGGCTTCAACTATTACAGTTGACGTGCTTTATGGGTATCGGCGTTGCCACTCGATGATATACCAGAGCAATGCTCAAGAGGACTTTCAGTCGCGATCTTGCACCATTTATATTCAATCTTGTTTACTAATACGAGCCCAAACGTTCGTTTGGTAGTTTTCGTTTCGCATGGCATAGAGGAGAAGCTTGCACTTGTGACCAGTCCTTTGGATGTGATGATATCATGGGCCTATTCTCATTCCTTCATCCGCATTTCCTGATGTGGTTTTAGCCTAACTGAGAGCCGCAGCACCGAGGGAAAAGGGTAGGTGGTCCGATAGCTGATATCCAATAGATTGTCATCGCATTGGATGTGGCTTATTTTTACATGTTATGATTTCATTTCCGTGCAGTGCATCCAATGCTCTCGCATTCATGGTTCGGTACCTCGACTAACCATACTTCGCGCTTGCTCAGCGTTTACCAAGAATTCGCTGGGCGCGCGTGCATCCCGAGACAATCCGTCCTTGCACCCTGTCGTCCCCCTTCGCCAACGCTGCATCCGCGCTGCGATCCACTGGGACACAGACACGCGCACAGCCCACGCATGGTGTGATGAAGTCATCCGCAGCAGCCCCGAGCCGATTTGTACGTGTGAATGATGTCCGGCGGGCCCACCACCACTGCACACACACACACCTCCTCGCACTTTTGTATCCACATGTCGGGAAAAAAAGGTGACTCCATGGTCGTTACGACGAGGTGACCCGAGTCCCTTCCAGGCGGTGAACACGCCACGTCTATCTTGCGGACAGACGTGCGATAGGATGGCACTGCCGACTGAGCGCGACATTGGAGCGGGCGTAATACTAGTGGGGTGTGCGGGTGACGCTGCCCGGGCCTGGCGGCCGCAACGCATGTGCGTTGCATGGCGCGCCTAAATGCAAGACTTGGGGAAACGCTCTCTCGCAGATGCGTCTTGCAGCCCTAATTGGAATCAGACTATGCACCTCTTCGGCGTGGTGGTGTGGTGGGGAGGGGCAAGCCCAAACGTCGGGTGGCAGCCTGATCGCTGATATACATACGCGCCGTTCCGATTCGAGATCACACCTCGCGTCGATCTATGTCTGAACCTGTTTCCAAGAGACCCCCGATGAAAATGTCAATGTCGAACATACACTTTTTAGTGACGCAGTTTCGAACTGCGTCCGCTCAAATGGCCCTTGGCGAACATGAAAGCTGACGTTCGGGGGAATAAGTCGGTGCAGGTGTTCCAGGCGTTAAACCTGCCTTTGATACGTACATAGTTTTGGGCTGGTCGGGTGGCGGTCGACGTGCGTTGAAAGGCGACAGAGATCATCAACATTTATTCGGACAGAAGCCCTGAAGCAGCGTCAACGTGAGTGCGATGCGGAAACACCACGCTGGTACAACCTGTACATGCCTGTCTCCTTCCTCCACGGCGATGGTAAAATCGAACGCCAATTTGCGTTTGCCATGCTGCATTGGGCATCGGCATTTCGAGAGAGACATCTTGTGGCGAAAAGGCTTTACTAGCTCTGTCCGGCTGCCTGTTTTGTTTGATTAGGACACACGGATCGTGAATGTAGCACCACCTGTCGCGAGTTCGCTTCAAGATGACGATCGTGCCGCAGCCCGGCACGCTGCGTGGCAGACAAAATCAAACGTCAGGCGTCGGTGGGCAGACGCAGCGTGCGAGCCTCTTGAGGCAGTACGCGGCACGCGTGGCGCTTCCGAAGGCTCGACCTCGGATTGACAGGCAGACGAGAGCGACTCACGCCACCGCGTCCCGTCCGACGCTTCTTCCCGCGCACAAAGCCATGCACGGACCTGCGGTTGGAGCAAATGGCGCGACAACACACGCACCGTGGCCGAAATGTCTCTCCAAGATCACTCAGTCGCGCTCCCAGCACCTGAGCACCACCATCGTGCTTGTTCGCCTGGCGTTCTTGAACGGTCACAAGCACAGTTGTTTCAGCAGTCTGGCCGACGCGAGTTTAGGCATGTCCATGCATAATGTCACTGCAAACCAGGGTTGCTGTGGTTGGACGTCCAGAGCCAACATGTGTCCTGATCACGCGAACGGGTGTACGTGCAACCTAGACTGAAACCAGGATCTAAGCATGCGCCGTCGGGGCAAATGAGACAGGACTGACACCACAGGGCCGGCGCGGCATCCTGTTGCATACTAGAGGTTCGAGGTGGGGTCTAAACGTACCTAGCTATCAGATTATTCCACACAGTCTGCCTGACGAGCGAGCCATTGAAATTGAGCTGAGGTACTAGCATCAGTAGGTCGGACCGCCGAGTCGAAGAAGTATTAAAAAAAAACACTCAAAGTGAAATCATTAGCAGGCGGATAATCACGATGAAATGGCGCACTGAATATAAAGCTATTAGGGTTGAAGAAGTTTCACGATCTTATGTGGCCTACAATTGTGCAAGTTCTTCATAGTCCCACTGCGGAAACCCGGTTAAATAAGGCATGTTCTGGCTCCGCAAAGACTTGAATTGGATCGGGTTGGAGGGGGGGGCTTGGATCGGAAAGCACGGGAATCTAGTAGGAAGCGATGCAGGTGGGACTGGATTCTCAATGTCAAAAAGCGACCAGATGAACGGTGTTCGAAGCGCATACCCAGAAGGTTTTGAGAGGAAGGAATTTGACAATGCTGATGCGTCGCCGTGCTTGTATTCATAAACTCGACCTTCGTAAAATAGCATGATAGGCGTGAAAGGGGTTTGGAATAAGACGATTTGTTTCTTATGCAAGAGACGAATCAAAAGGTACCAAAGAAATACCGATTTGCCTGAGAGAGGACAAGAAAATCAAACAAGATAAGTACAGAAACATAACAGTCCTACCGGTCCCCGGTTGGCCCGTGATTATTAGCCCATCGTTAGAGCGTTCCGCAACCACCTTCCAAACGAGTTGTTCTGCATTTCGGTAGCAATCACGAATCCAATGATTGTCGATGTTGACAAGGCCGCGCATTTGTTTGTGGATATTGATAATTTGTTCATGAAAATCCTGCATACGATACATCCTGTGAATTCGTGCCAGTCGTTGTCTGCTGTTTTCCACCCCTCCTGCCAACTATCAGACCAATCCCAGTTCTTTGTGTCTGTGTCACGTGGTGGACGTTAGAATTAGAGTGCCATTATGATTATGCTCACTAGAGTCTCTATCGGTCACTTCTTGAATCCGAGCGCCGATGAAAGGGTCCATTTCTGATGGGCGAGTTGACTGGGACGACGCTGAGTGTATGGAGCAATCTCGGCATCTCCCCCAGACGTCATGCCGACATGCAGCCGCGTCTAAGTTTGACCACCTGCCATGTCTCATGTTAAGTAACTTGGCGAAAGAAATCTGGAGTGCTGGGTCACAAGACGTCTGAACGCGGGCAAAGCCATCCGTTGCGCTAACAAATCCCCGGCGGGCGGCGCGTCATAAAGATGTGAGTTTCGTTGTGTACAGCGTTGCATTGAGGTCCAGCAGATCGGGCTTCGAATCCATGTGTGCATTACCTATGAGTACAGTTCAACTTGACCGATACAATCTGAGTACAGACAGGCCGTTTTTTACACAGCGAAAATCTTCATGCTGTCGCCGCCCAATGAAGGTCAGCCACCCACACACTCCCTTGATGATCATTCACTATAGCGTTTTTGTTCCACTCTTTCGGAAACTTCCATGACACCTCTCTATGGCTCTCAGGGCGGACCAACACATCGACGGACACAGGATGACTGTCCGGTTTCCCAATTTTTAAAGTGGCCTTGGCTTTCTGGATAATCTTGGGAATCGTGACATAGCCCTCTTTTGAACCCCCATGGCAATCGCCTATGGTCATCTGCAAAATCCAGAGCCGTGCGGACGAGTTGTCGAAGTTGAGCTCTATGATAAAGGGGTCGAATAAAGCATGAGTGGAGTGGACAGGAGTATAATAAGTGTCGTTCTCCAAACCGAGCTTGTTCGGGAAATCTGATGCTACGAAGTAGACTTGTCTTCGCGGGAATTGGGGGAACCCTGGAGCTTCGGTGCCAGAGCCATCAAACTGGAATAGTGGGGATCAGGGCCAATGGGATCTTCCATCGTCATCCTTCTGAATCACCCGCCATGATAACAGAGTGGGCAAACCGCTTGAAAAGTTGGCCCGCAAGCTGCCTACTCCCCGAAGCGCTGGCAAACAAATCCATCAACCTGCACTGTTCTGCGTGATCCATGGCCTCGAATCTTTTCCAGAACCGATCGGCGATATATTCAGACTTAAAAGTAATATTCCACCCTAGGTTCTCGATATCGGGTGAGTGGTCGAGACAGATGATACAACTGGAGGGGAATTCCGCAGCAGAGTGACTCAGCCTGGCTAGCTCCTCCGCACATCGTTGTAACTTGGAGAAAGAGACGTCGAGTGCGTCATCATGAAATTGCTTCGTGTTGTTGAAGTGGCCCATTGCGCCAAACAGATCTCGGACGGCGTATCCAAAGCGGTAAATAAGAGCGCGTAAAAGAATGTCGAAAGCCACTTCATCTGACTGCGGCGGAACATTTCCTTGCTTCTCCTGCAGAAAAGCCGAGAGGCCGAAATATCCTGGGGGTGCGTGCCAATGTGCTCTGATTTGTTGGATTTGTTCTATTACCTGCGGGTAATCACGATGGAAGGGCGCACTGGATATAAAAACATTAGGGTCGAAGAAGTTCCACGATCTCATGTTGCCTACAATTGTGCAAGCTCGCTGTAGTCCCACTGCGGAAACCCTGTTAAACAAGCAACATTCGCGCTCCGCCAAGCCTGGTACCGGATCGGGTTGGGGGACGGGGCTTGGACCGGAAAGCATGGGAACGCAGTAAAAACATCTTCAGGTGGGACTGGTTTCAGAAGGTCAAAAAGCGACCAGATGAACGGCCTTCGAGGCAAACGCCAAGACGGCTTTGGGAGAAGGGAATTTTTCAATGCTGATGCGTTGCCATGCTCGTATTCATAAACTCGACCTTCGTAAAACAGCATGATGGGCGTGGAAGGGGTTCGGAACAAGACGACTTGCTTCTTGCGTAGAAGACGAATCAAGAGGTACCAAAGAAATACCGTTTTGCCTGACAGAGGACAAGAAAATCAAACGAGATAAATACAGAAACATAATGCTCCTACCGGTTCCCGGTTGGCCTGTGATGATCACCCCCTTGTTAAATCGTCGCGCGGCCACCTTCCAAACGAGTTGTTCTGCATTTCGGTAGCAATCACGAATCCAAAGATTGTCGATGTTGACAAGGCCGCGCATTTGTTCGGGGATATTGATAATTTGTTCATGAAAATCCTGCCCACGACACATCTCTGCGAATTCATGCCAGTAGTCGTCTGCTGTTATCCACGCCCTTTGCCTCCTATCAGGCCAATCCCAGTTCTTTGGGTCTGTGTTGTGTGGTGGGCGTTTAGAATTGGAATGCGATTATGATTGTGCTCACCAGAGTTTCTATCGGTCGCTTCTTTGATCCGAACTTCGATGAAAGGGTCCATTTCTGATGTGCGAGTTGACTGGGACGTCGCTGAAGCTAAGGGGCTTTTGTTTGGTGTTTGTGGAGCAATCTCGGTATCTCCCAAAAACGTAATCATGCCGACAACGTTGCCGCATCCGGGCACCACCGTCCACGCAGTCCTGCCATAACAATCATTCCGTACCTTCCGAACCAGTTTTCCTGCATCCAGGTAGCGGTCACGAACGAAAAGTTTGTCGAGCCCAATGTAATGCCTTGCCACTTTTTTAGAGATAGTGATCAATCAAGGTGCCTGTGCTCACGAACTGATTGCGTGAAACACATCAAGGAAGATGCAAATCATCCGATTAGATATCAGGCAGAGAGTGGAGCAAACACGACCGACAACATTGCGACCTATATCGTGCTAGTACCAATGAGCTGCACCAACTTCGCAGCATCCAGCCCAGGTGCCCTAGGTTCGACTCTACTGGAATGGCGTCGGGTGTCTGTGGGTCCAAAAGTCAATCAACGGTGCTGAACATCCAGCGAACTTGAACAATATCCTTACACGGCGATTCAGTTCGTGAACTTTGGCTCTACCTCGATCTCAACCCCATTCGCGTCCTTGGGTCGCAACAGACTAAACACGGCCAACACCTTGGAGAAGATGGACCACAGGGACGTGTCCGCAAAATGTCTGCCGACGCAGATACGCCGACTAAACTCGAACGCGATGCTATCGATATCAGAGGGCTTGAGCGAATCATCCTCGTTGAGGAAGCGCTCGGGGATGAATTCGGGTACTTTTCCTTGTTACGGGACATCGCCCTGCAGCGGCATATATATACTGAAGGTGGCGAAGAGAGACATGCACTCACCAAATGTTTGCTAAAACAACGGAACCTATACAAATGTGTTTAACTCATGTTCAGGCTCATTGCATGTCGAGTGTCGCACCCCTTGGGATATGATATCCGTCATACACATCGTCATCCACCGTAGCGTGAGGAAGCGCTGGGAAGCCAATCAACGTCGAAAAGGTTGTCGGACTGGATCGACTCACCCAGTGGCATGATTGGGCTGTACCTGAGAACTTCACGAATAATCGCATTGATATGAGGTAAAAAGGGACGGTCTTCGATCGTCGGAAGTCTTCCGTAGCTCACCACAGCATCATTTTGTGCTTGTGCCCTTTTCTGAACTTCCGGAGCAACTACCATCATGAGGAAAAATGTCAAAACGACAGAATTTGACTATTGCTCAACATCAGTAAGTGATCGACGGGATGATTGTCCACGCACGGTTTCCGAAGCAGCTAACGCATCGAGGAGCAGAGGGAATAGCCAAATAAGCTAGTGACGAACCAAAAAAACCAGTCGCAGCTGCTTCCTTGAGTCCTTTCATCCAAGTTACGTCTCCAGATTCAGAACCCTCCTCTACTACTCTCCGACTCGTTGCTCCCCACCTGTGCCAGCATCAAGACATTGCGTGCGGCTTCGTCTTAGATGGGACCAGCGAGTACCTCGGTATTTACAAGATAGATAGGCGTAAGGGGACAGAGGCCGCCGTTCGTGCGCAAGGTCGATGGCGTCATCATGGTCTCACCGGCGATGCCACATGTGGTGATGGAGAACACGGACTCGAACACGGACTCGAAAGGCGGGAGTGCTCTTCTAGCTTGAGTGGATGCATCGTGTAGACGGATTTACTGCTCGTCAAATCGTACCGCTCCGCTGAATGCATATCCATACCAGCGTACCGTCAACCCAGCCTCTGGAGTCCTCGACTCCTGTTACCTTACACATGCCCAACGAAATAATTACATCGTTTCGACGCCGCTGACTTACAACTCTTTGTGCTTATATACGGTAGCCTTGTCTCATCCTCGTCAGTGATCGCAGGAAGCGGACGTCACCTAGGCGGCCCGTGCCGTGGCGCTTTACCATGCAATGCCAGTGGTGATCTGGTAGGCGACTGCCGGCAGCAAACGGCCGTGCAAACCCAGGTCAAGCTAAAAAGTCTGGGACCGTCGCGCTTGCGTCGCCGTGCTCACGCGGGTGGTGGTCCGGTTCGACCTCGTCTGCGATCGCGTCTGGATCTGGCCACAGACGGCCAGCGATCGCGTCCAATTGGCGGTCCACCTCCCAGCTGATGTCGCGACGCGTGACAGGGCGGGCGTGAAATCCCCGCAGGTTGAGGATGAGGCGTTGTCCGATGACCGAGAGCAGCGGGTATGCAAACCTGCCGCCACGGCTGATGAGAGTCCGAACGCGAACAGGATCGACGTTGCCTACGCGATATAGAGCGTGTTGAGTGGATCCTGTTCGGAAAACCGACCGATTGTCAGGGTTGAGCGCCAGTGCTGGCTGCGACATGCGTGTGAGACTACTCACACTTCCGAGCACGGTCCTGTCACAGGTGGTCAAAACGAGCATGTATCAAAGGACATGTCCTCACAAGCATATGATTGTGAATACACTGTTGAATAAGGCTACCTGTATGGCGTCAGATTCAACCCCATCCGATTGTAGACAAGCTGACCACATAAAATAATATCGCTACATCAAGTGTCAGCATCCACTTGAAAAAAAAAAAAACGGCAGAATTAGATGCACGCCTTACCGTCTCGCACCAGGAGGTGAATCAGTGGTGACTCGACGGAGAGTTTGCGAATGCTATGCCATACCACCACCAACGCAATACTGTCGAGGACTAGTCTACAGGGAAAATCAGGATGGGAAGCATTCACCCTAGACAAGCGATTTACTTGGCAAGCCACGATAACCACTGCGAGCAGTAGGACGGCCGTTTTAGATACTTTAACTCATGTGACAACGATGAGACTTACGACGTATGCTACAGTTCCACAACAGCATACTATCAGAAAAGGATTAGAACATGTTTGAAACAACCTACAGTTGCGAGGGACCTGAAAAGCGGAGATGTGGATTTGCTCGAGATATGGGTACACCATAACTGGACAAAAGGTCTGTCATTTTTCAAGAGGTATTAGCTCATAATACACACAATCAATTTTTGCTAGCGGATAAATCTCTGTTCCGGTCACAGCAAGAACGTACAGGACATATAGTGTAATCAAGAAAACGGAAACGCGGTACGCGCATCCCCAGATCGCCCAGGCGCGCATGAGAACTAGAACTATGATTTCGTTGTCATAAATGAGGTACCGGAGACATTATAGGTGTACTACTCACTACGAATCGATTCACCAGAAAACAGTACAGAGAATGTTACAAATGGAATGAAAGCTTTGCAAAACTAATGCATGGTGGGCTTAAACGTGGCGTTCCAAAGGGACCAAGGAGTACATACCTCAGCCGAACCGTGATTCAGGTAACCTGTCTCCTCCAGCGTGAAGAATGTCTGCCCGAGTAGGTTTGCGTATCGGTTCATCAAGAAGCAAGCCTTGATAGCTGTCCAGGGGGAATTCCAGATATAACATACCTTTTGTTCGACGGGTGGTTAGCTGACTACTCCGACAATACAGAAAATATGAATACTTCAGAAGGGAAAGTGAGCAGATAATCAAGAATAAGCAAGCACTCCCCTGCGAAAACCAGGGATCTGTTGTAGTAAGTCACATACAGGAAGGAATACAGACGAAACATGCTTACTTGCGAACAAACAATTGGCTCAGAAACGTAGCTAGCACCGACATGACGGAGAGATCAGATGTAATCCAAAATGGACCGGAAGGTGATGGTCTGAGAAGGCACGAGGAGTAGGTGAGTTATTCGGGATGCTTGATATAATCCACTTTGCCACAGATATTCAGCATGGCACAAAGGACTATATTGCGATAAATTTACCATGGAGATTTGATTTGACGTTATGTGCGCACACCCTAGGTTGAAGTTGAGGGTGCATGATTCAAATCACGCTATCTTCTGAGTCCAGATGCGAACTTGGGCGGGGGCCAGCAGGGACTCCGCTTCAGTGATTGAATCAGAGGAACTTCGTACGGCACGTCTCCGATCAAGTGGCGTCCAGGTTTCAATACACTGGAAGGACCTGACTCAGGGACGATCATAAGGACAACATTCGTCACATCCAAGTTGAATAAACCGATTTGACTGGTTGTCGAATGCAGTCAAGGCGTGGAAACAAGCGTTGGACCTTCGATCCGTAGTGAGCCACCTACTCGCGTACTTCAAGCGTATCGACAGCGACCAGGTGGTGCTAAGGAGATGACTGGCATGCACTAACTCGGACGTACTAGCAGGCTCAGCCGGAGCTTTCGCGGGGCTGACCAATCAAACCATATTTGGAACCCAGCTTACACGTGACTCGCGGCGACCTTTTACTCAAGTCACGTGAAGAACTTTCTTTTCACCCGCCGTGGCGGCGCGCGTACGAAATTGTATAGCCTCTGATTCCTGCTTGGTCCACATACCCCGATCCCTGGATACTTCCAACGGCCTCGTAGCAAGGGTCGCCGTGTCTCACCAAACCTCGGATCAAGCGATAGATCTAACCAGGTCTTGAGACAACGCTGGGTCGCAGATCGTGTCCCCAGTAAGATTCGGGCGAGGAAAAATGCGATACGATAGTCATTGGGACGAGTCAGTACTCGTCGCCCGGTTCGACGTAAGTAGTCGCAGGTGGATGAGGCCAGCTTCCGTCGAGTTCGAGATCTAGCCTACCTATGGATGTTATCTGGAGTTCAAGACTAGGAAATCTGTCTACCAGCTATGCTCACAATGTTCGCCTCGAAAATATTGGATTGCCCTAGATCGGCGATGTAGAGTCTATCAGAGCGAGGAACACCGTAGCAAAGACGTACCCAAGGGATACGCGTGGGTGTGGGCGCTCTATGACAGTATCCCATCGGTGCTGGCCACGATAACGCGAGCAATGTTTTGTTCGTCGGTATACCGGTTTGGCTGACCAGATACTCGGGGAGCGCTATTCGTGTCACGAAGCACTGCATATGATGTGCGGCATACTTTACACACTGAGCAAGATTGATACAAACCCATCCATCCTATTTCCTGGCCTCGGCCATGAGCCGAGCCAATTCCTCAAAGTTCCTGACGATCATGTCGACTTCCCCTCCGTCGGCCTTGCTCCGCGCGCTCGCTCTGATCTCCTGCGTGTCTTCTGCGGGACGCGGGACGTAGATGGTCTTGAACCCCGCGGCAGCAGCACCACGGAGGTCCCAGATGTGCGCAGCCACCATGGCGATGCGTTCTGGAGCGACGCCGAGGTGGTACGCGGCACGGAGATAGGCTTCCTTGGCCCTGTTCGACCGCGCACATGCAATCCCGGGAGATGAGACAGGTCGAATGAGACGTACGGCTTGTACACGCCAAAGAACTCTGTCGACATAATGCCGTCCCAAGGGAGCTGCTTGTTTTTGGCCTGTGTGGCGTCAGTGGGGGACGAGGCGGGCATATTGAGCGCCCACCAGGTCAACTAAGAGCCTGTAGTTCCCGTTGGACAGGGCCACCACGATCGCGGACTTTGCGAGTCCAGCCAGACCGGGGACGGTGTCCGGGTACACTGCAGATACACCAATGGGGAGGGGAAGTAAAGGTCAGCAGAGAAGAACTTGCCGTCCAGGTTATGCCATGCCTGCACAAGGTCCCTGCGTGCGGCTTCATCCCAAGTAGCCGCGAGGTGGGACCAGCGCGGGGACGTGAGCATCTCATCGAGTACCTAAGCGTTTGTAGGATAGAATGGGTATGAGTGGACAGAGGTGTGCCGCGTTGTC
>JBBPKK010000084.1:0-59667 GCA_038089215.1 Tylopilus vinaceipallidus
CTTCAACAGTGCCAAGTTTGCGCCCAACAACGATTTGGGCGACCACTACACGACCTCCCCACGCCTTGCGCCCCGCGACGCCCGTGCACCCCAGCGTTCTGCTACCGTTTCAGAGCGTATTGCACAGCGCTTCAAGGAGATCCAGCGCAGGGCCGTCGCATCCACGACATCCGTTGCCACGCCCGATGCAGCAAATGAAGGCTCCGAGGACAATGAATCCGAACAGTCTCCGAAAGTCGACAAGGGCAAGGGCAGGGCCGTCGAACCACCCTCACCAGCACTTGCCTCGTCCCCTCCTTCTATGTCTCCACCCTTACCCCCTTCCAAAGTCGACGTATCTACGCCGTCTCCCCCCGCTCCGCTTCTTCTGGCCGGTTTGTCTCTACCACCTTCAGCTGTATCCGGCCTGCTCACACGTGCTGCTGCCGAGATGCCTCTTAAACCCGTTCGTTTCCCGCTCATTGGGGAATATTCCGATTGTTTCTCTGGCTCCGAGTTTGTTGAGTGGCTGAACAAGAACGTACCTGGCTTTGGTGGCAGTATCGAATTGGCCGAGGAAGCGGCAAGAGACCTCACCGAAAGAGATGGCCTTCTCCGCAGGGTTGGCGAGTTTGGAAATCAGTTTGAGCATGCCGACGACGCATATTACCAATTCCGTCCCAAAGTAAGCTGACGTGCCCTTGTTTTCACCACCTCGCTGACGCTACGCGACAGGCGTTTGACTTCGAAGGCAAGCAATCCGATGCTTCAGCCACCTCAGCAAAGAGAAGCCAGATTGCCGACAATCTCTTGAAGCGTTCCGGCAACTTTGTCAACGTCGTCACGAAAGCCTTCAACGCCAACTCCCAGAATGAGCCAGTGCATATCAGGCTTCGTAACGAGGCCGACGAAGCCGATAAACTATATCGAGTCTCGGTCAGAAAACTTGATAGGCAGCGGCTCGGATTGGAGGAGAGAATCGAGGAGATGCTAAAGACGCTACAGAGGTGGGAATTGGAGCGCCTCGCAGCGATCAAGACTGGTGCGTGACTCCTTTGTCATTGCTTACTGAATTGCTAAACATGTGCGTTACAGTCCTGCTCCAATACCAGGGCACCTTGGCCAATCTACCAAAGGCGTTCGAACCAACTCTGGAAAAATCAGCAACGCTCATTGCATCGTATCAACCAGAGTCGGATTTGACCGCGCTTATGGAGCGGTACCGCACGGGTCCCTTCCATCCCGTACCACAACTATACGAGTCCGTTGCCCATGATGAATCCGATGTCGTTTTTGGTATCGATCTTCGCAAGTGGGCAGAAGGTGGATGGAGTGCTTTAACGTCCGGCGAGGAGAAGAGGGAAACCATTCCTCCCGCTCTTACCGCGCTGTTAGATGCATTGACGGAAGCCTACACGAGATTGTCTGACGATGCTGGTAAGCTATCCAGCCCATCCGACGTCATCCTAGTCTAACTCATCTCGACCAGAAAAACGCAAGGCCTGGATTTATGACGTACCCCTTCCGGGTCTTCACCACCTCAGAGAATCTCTGAACGCAGTGCCGCCTGGACAACCATTCCCCCCCGAAATACTCGCCAAATATGACGCGCCCGTTCTTGCTGGGTGCGTTAAATTGTGGGCTTTGGAACTGGATCCACCCCTCGCTTTGTGGGAGGGCTGGGACGAAATAAGGAAACTATATCCGACAGTGGGTTCAGCAGCCAAGGTGGGCGGGGAGCTGTCGGAGGAACACCACTTGGAGGACTTGCAATTAGCCCTTCAACGGTTGCCCAAGGTCCACCTTTATGTCCTAGATGCGCTTGTCGCACATCTTCGTACTTTGATCGTCTCCACCACCGCCGAGGAACCAGTTGATATCTACATGACAAAACTTGCATTGTCCATCGGTCGCAGTGAGCACCTTTCGCACAACCCGTTTTGTTGGTGGCTAAGTTACTATATTGCTTAGCGGTCATTAGACCCAAGGTTGAAACCGAGATATCCATCCAAGACCGTCACCCTACGTGTGCGTCATCTCCCAGTGCCCTGCTTCATGTTATATCTTCCCAACAGTGCTGTTCCTGGACCTACTAAAGAACTACGACAAAATTTTACCGCCTACAATCGCGAAAAAACAGCGTGAATCAGAACGTCGTGTACCAATCAGAAAGCGCACTGCACCGGTGGATATGCGCATGAGCCGTGGCAAGATTTCGGTCGGTGCCCCAACAAGGGATATTCTTGCTGCTCAACAAGCCGCCCAAAAGTTGCAACCTCGAGGTGACGCAGTTGTATCAGCTCTACCACCTACAACGAACCCCGAAGAACCTGTCGTTGTTACTCCCGAACTGGAATCCACACCCGCACCGGAATCTACGGTCCAAGAGGACGATACTGCTCCCCCTCGTCCCACCTTCAAGGAACCCCCTCTCGAGACGGACGACATGCCACCCCGTCCTTCTTTCAAAGAACCGCCTCCTGAGGTTGATGACGCACCGCCTACACGGCCCATGTTTGTCTCGCCACCTGCATCGCCCCGAGTTGTGGAAGGAAAGCCCGCGTCTTCTCCCGCAGTGGCAGTGACCCCTGCTACGCCTCAGAACCCCATCAAATCGCTGAGACGCAACTCTGCCTTCCGTTCTGGAGCCGCGTCTCCAGTCCAGGGACGCAGCCCCTCGCCGTCGATCACGGCCGGTGGCGAATCGACCAGCGAAGACCAGCCTTTGACGGCTGTCAAGTCAGGTCTGTCGAGACATACCTCTGGGCAGGGTGCGGTCCGCGGACCCCGCTTGTCAAGGCCGCCGAGGGCGCAGCCAGGCGGCAGTGTTAGCGGTATGGTTGCCAATTTCAACAGCCGTGTATCCGCAGTGTCCCCTCCGCCATCCCCTGGTTACAAGAGGCTTTCTGGTGGAGGAACAGGGACCTCGCGGTTATCGGCCGGAAGAGACACAGCAGATACAAAGAAAGGCGTCGGGCGTACTTCAGGCGGGTTATCCCGAAGAACTATGGCAAGCGACGCTGAAGACGAGGTGGTGGACAAATAGCCAAAGAGTAAGTTATATACGATCTTGGCTGCTTCCGTTGAATTATCTATGTTGCACGTCTCTTGAATACTCTAACAAGTGCCTAACTTGCTACGCTGTGAAACGCTGGGACCGTGTCGCACTACTACAAGGTCTCGCTCCGTAGATTGTGTATGGATTTATATGTCAAATTGGACCCTATGATAGCGCTTCCCAATTGCCGTAGCGATATTTGGCAGTTATCTTGCAAAAGCAATGGGAGAATTAAGAGAACGCGCCAAAAAATCAGTACAAGCCCTTGCTTTCAGAGGGGTTGCCAAGGCGCAGTATACTAATATTCTGAGTCAGAGACAGACATTCCTTGCTGAGGATACTCGACTCTAAATCCTTCAGGATATGGTTTACACGAAGCATACCGTAAATTAAGACAGGATGATACAAACAAAAGGTACATGCCAAAGTGTAGGGGTATCACGAAGTCTAAACTTCCTGCGAGGCACCATCCTTCTTGCCCTTGTTGGATTTGGTGGGCAGTAATTCCGGATTAATAAAGGGCACAACACCCCCCTGACTAATGATAACATCTCCCAGAAGTTTGTTCAATCTAAAACGATAGTTGCTAAGTGCCCCCTTAACCTTGAGGAATGACTTACTCTTCATCATTTCGAATAGCGAGCTGGAGGTGACGAGGGACTATACGTTGTTTCTGGGGTACGAGTGAGTTGTGAGACCCAGTATCTGATGAAGCATCCCACCTTGTTATCACGAGCGGCGTTACCTGCCAATTCCAGAATCTCTGCGGCCAGGTACTCGAGCACGGCAGCAAGGTATACTAGACAATGTTAAGGGTCAAACTCACAAATACTACCACAGTAAACGTACCAGGTGCTCCTGCTCCAACACGCTGGGCATAGTTGCCCTTCTTCAACAATCTGTGGATACGACCAACGGGGAATTGCAAGCCGGCCTTCGACGAACGGGACTGGGACTTTGCATCGCCACCAGTCTTGCCAGAGGAAGACTTTCCACTACATTGCCTGTGAGCGGCTGCGTCCTATGCAGGACTTGGGCAAACCTACGCTTTTCCTTTTCCAGACTGTTTGGAGTCGGTCGAAATGAGAGAAAACCACAGTATAAAATGATGAGGATGCCTACCATTATTCAATAGAGTGATTTATGAATGTTGGCAAGCAGCAAGGCGGGGTGAGCGCAGAGAGAAGGGATGAGCGTCCTGTGCGCGGTGACGCGACTGCTATTTATCACGTCTTTAGGGCGGAGTTCTAAATAAAGCAGTCAACGCGTTTTGCACGTGACTGACGCGGTTTTTCTGAAGGAGCATTCCATAAAAGGAAAGATGCCATGTGGCGCTGGGAAGTTGGTTCGAAAGCAAGCACTTCGTAGCTTTGTCCAGCTTGCTGTTTGCCATCCAAGCATCCGGCCTTGCGGTCTGCACGAGGAATTCTCTTTCAAACCTTCGCGCGGTCAACCACACTTTCATCCGATCCAGCCTTTTTCTCTTTATTTCTTGAGGCAGTTCATCTGCCCATTCATGTCTTCCCCCGCAGGACCTCCTGCAGGAGTACTCCCCTCTCCGCCATACACCCCCCCGCTGACCCCGACACATGACCAGGTTTGTGCATTGCCATCGGCGCAGCCCAAAGCCGTCAATCTTGCACTTACCACAATACGCCTGTCTAGGTAGTCGTTCTATATGTTGTATGTGGGGCAAGCCGATGCAAATTAAACTCAATTGACCCTTGACCGGCGCTGCAGACGGTCGTCTATGCCGTTGTAATTTTCGGGATGTGGAATATTCCCGGTGCTCGGACGCTGATTAATCCATTGAAGCTATTCACCATCGGTTGGCACGAACTTTGTCATATCATTGCAGTGGGTTGTTGACAACGATGCCCACTGTAATCCACACTCATCTCGCGCTCAATCCATCCGTTAGGCAATCCTGACCGGCGGAACGATAATATCTGTCACCATCGATCCATACTTGGGCGGAGCAACCCTGGTAGAAGGTGGTAAACCAGTCATAATCTTACCCGCAGGATACATTGGCTCTACCATTTTTGGCGGTGTATTCATGTTGGGTGGGTTCGACACCCTCGTCGCCAAGATACTTAGCTTTGTGCTTGGCCTTGGACTACTCACCCCTCTGGTCCTCGTTCGCGATAAGCTGTGAGTTGACAGCATCTTTTATAGCCATACGGCCGACTGACAACCCAAAGGACCATACTGCTAACACTTCTCTACGAGGGTCTTCTAGTCGGCTTCTGGTTCATTGAGCATGCGTAGGTAATTATGAGGTATGCCTCCGGCTTCCTTCTCATCTTCCCACAGCCAAGCCCTAAGATGGTACTGTCTTTTCGTCGGCGTCATGAAGTTAGCACTTTTTGCTCTTGTCTTTCGTTGTTCTGACCCACTTTACAGTGTTTTCTTTGTTGTTTGTAAGGATGGCCCTCTTGGTTATTGTTTCACATAAGATTTCGTTTGCAGGGGATATTGCAGATGATAAATTTTTCCGCAAGGTCAATGACTCCGACTGCACACAGTTTCACATCATGTTTCCCCGTATCTCCGCACATTGTAAGAGCTCTTATTCACACGTGGTTAAGCAGGTCATTGAGTACCACAGTTTGGGCATGTGTATGGTTGATTTTTGAGGTTGGTGTATGTATATCGTTCCTCTTCATTGGGCTGGCCTCGTTCAAGGTGGGATCAAGTCACGAATCATTGATATGCACTTAATATTGACCGTCGCGTAGCTTACTACCCAGCAAATGGATGCCCAGGCGGGTAAGCAAGGGAAAACCCGTGGCACGCTGCTACTCACGATTGTATTAATATCAGCCAACTTTCTGCCTACATGACACGACTCTTGTGGCAAGTCACGATAGACGATTTGGTCCTTTGGCCGAAAGCGTCATACTTTTTCCTGTACGGCATCTACTATTGATCACTCAACCGGAGCACGACTGCAGATGTACCTTTGCTCTTCACTCACGTATCTATATCACACTCGCATTGGAAACTGACTTTCACTTGCTGTCATCCGGACGATCGTGTAAATTAACCCCTCTACATATTGGCACCATGACATATGAGGGTGCGGAAGATTGAACGTACTTATTAGAACTCAAGCATGGGTGTGTTGGAATTATCACATACATTGCACAATCAATTTGGGGACCACCTGATTGCGATTTCCGATGCAGGGCGTGAATAACAGTATACAATAAGTGAGGATTTGGCGTATAGTATAGGTAGCAATCGAATGGCGAATCAAGTGTGCAATACAAACATGCAGGATGAGGATGAGACAGGGGCATTAGTAGGTGCAATCATATCATTTACGAGCTGCTCGCCGTATAAGACCAGCAATGACAAGCGTGCCTACGGCAGCTACGCCTCCCGCGAGCGCCATTCCAACGTATCCCTCTACGGTCGGATGATCAATACGGACTGGACGACCCAGAACGAGATGTACGAACCTCTTGTGACGGCCTTTTCAATGAGGGACGCTAAACTTTGAGCTTGGAGGTTGGTCGGCTCCTTCTCCAACAAGAGATCTGTGGTGACGGTTGGGGGTCGGCATATTCCCACCAAAAACAACACCTACCATTGAAGCTCTTCGCATCTGCATAATTACCCATCTTGTAATACCCGAGGGCGAGATAGTATAGGCACTCTCTACGTCGCGTAGGCTCTGTACGGTAGATGTCTGTGTGGCAACGCATCAGCAGTAGCGCCCGGGTAGCACTCGCGAGGACATGCCTTGCAAGAGCCGAACACCTTCTACTTGATGCCCCCGGGCAGGACTTTTCACTAGGCCCCAGGCATAGTTGAACTTTGTCTGCACGGTGACATGAGACTGGGCGAGCTCCTTCTGGTATTGCAGTCGGAGGACCTGGACCGGCGTCAGCTAGGTGCAGCGAACGAACGGCAGGTAGACAAACCTCCAGTTCGTCATAAGACAAGGAGACCTGGGCGTCTGCGGCATAAGGGAGGTCGGTGGGCATGGTGAGGTGGACGAGACACGTTCGGACTGAGATAATGCTCGAGCCCGTGCGTGGTGCACGGGGTCTTGCTGATGTCAGCACAGCCTGCGCCTCACAGCCGCGTGGAGTTTTCCTGGTCGACCTCCAACCACACCCCCGCCTGAGGCAGAAAAACGCACCATGTCAGACCCAGCCGGTAAGTCGAAAAAAGACCATCTAGCGAACTTCACAGGTAGCCATGAAAGCCGATTCGTACTCCATCGGAGGCGAGAGCATCATGGCTTCTCCACGCGTTTGCTCGCTCTTCTTTTTCTTTTGCCAACAACGTGCTCATGGTGCACCGTAGCATCTATGCACTATCTTTTTTCTATCTTTTTTTTTTTTCAGCTAGCGTTTCTGATGAATGTCGCTCGCACGGCCAATCTGCTGTCTCTAGCAGCAACACAGGTTACTCACGCAAACTACTTTTCCTTCCTTTTATTTAGACCGTGACCGTGGATACCGCGAGGACCATGAACGTCGAAGACACGATGATGTCCACCACAGAGACCGCGATTACAGGGGCAGAGACCGGGAGAGAGATGGCCACAGAGACCGGGATAGAGACAGAGAGCGGTACCGCCGGGACGACAGGCGCGGGGCCCCCCGCGACCATGGTGGACGCACAAGGGAGCATGACGAATACAGGCGTCCTCACGACGAAGAGCGACGCCGCGATCATCGGCGTGACGACGACCACGCCCACCGCCGAGGTCGTGGTGAAGAGGCAGGCTCGCCCCATCGCCGTGGTGGCCGAAGGGGCAGAGATGGACTTGGCACTCCTGAAAGAAGGTCTCCGACGCCCGAAGGCGCTGTTCCCTTGTCCCAACGGAAACGGAAAGCATCGGGGTGGGATGTCCATGCCCCCGGCTATGAACAGTATTCAGCCATGCAGGCGAAACAAACAGGTTAGCCATTGTATCCACCGGTGATTCGACCCGTTTTTCACGATATCGGCATGCAGGTCTTTTCAACTTACCGGGCGCAAACCGTACCCAGGTCCCACCAATCCTCGGTATTGCTGGACTTCCACCGCCCATTCCTGTTCAGACCTTTGGTATGGGAATCGGTAGCAACCCCAACTTGTCGAGGCAATCTCGTCGGTTGTATATCGGCAGCATTACTCCGGAGGTGAACGAACAGAATTTGGCCGAATTCTTCAATTCCAAGATGATCGAGATGGGAATTGGCACAGGGGGCCCTGGAAATCCCGTTCTTGCTGTCCAGTGCAACTATGAGAAGAACTACGCCTTTGTTGAAGTATGTCTAATTCCTAGTATTCGATCCTGCCGTGTTGATGGCAATCCCAGTTCCGCAGCGCTGAGGACGCCACAGCAGCAATGGCGTTCGACGGCATTATATTCATTAATGGCCCTCTCAAAATTCGTCGACCTAAGGACTATGGTGGCATTGAAATAACAGCGCCTAACGTTCACGTTCCGGGAATTGTATCGACCAACGTGCCAGATTCGATCAATAAAGTATTTGTTGGGGGACTCCCCACATACTTGAATGAGGAGCAAGTACAAGAGCTGCTCAAGTCTTTCGGAGAGCTGAAAGCCTTCAACCTCGTCCGGGAGAATGGCAACGGGGCTTCTAAAGTCTGTACTTTTCTTTCATCAATTATTACAGTTCCTCACAGATCCCTCAGGGATTTGCATTCTTCGAATATGTTGATGCCACTGTTACTGACGTCGCTATTCAAAGCTTAAATGGCATGGAGCTTGGTGATCGTTACTTAGTCGTTCAAAGGGCTTCTGTTGGTGCCAAACCTGGGGTACCAAATCTGCCCTACGACCAATTCCCTGAAATTCCTCGACCAATCATGCCGGCTGGCGAAAGTAACACCTTGGACGCAAGGATTCTCCTCATGCTTAACATGGTTACTCCGGACGACCTTGTTGACGATCAAGAATACGGCGATATCTATGAAGACGTTAAAGAAGAATGTTCTAGATATGGACCAGTCGAGGACCTTCGTATTCCTCGACCTGTCAAAAAAGACAAGTCTAAGTGGGCTGCTGGGGAACCGGGCCAACAATCTGCCATGGATGCACAGCGCGTGGATGAGGCTGCTGGAGTTGGAAGGGTATACGTGAAGTTTTTCGATGGTTCAAGTGCACAAGGCGCTCTCAAAAGCCTAGCGGGACGATCGTTCGCTGGCCGGTCCATTATTGCCACTGTTCTCAATGAGGAAAGCCAAACTACTCCCCCTCTCAATATTATCTTTGCTCCGCAACCGGACGCTCCCCCACCCCTTCCTGAATCATGAGTTGTACCACACGTGGGTACTGCAGTAGTTGCTTGCGTAAATGTCGGCAATAGCTATATCTCGTTCGCTGTATGTAGTTGTCATTCTCGATTCTTGCTCCCGCGAAAATATGCCAGCTTGTCTGGGGTAGATTATTATGCTTGTTCTCTTTCGCCTACCGTACGATCGGGATTCCTCTGTAACGTGCAAGATGCCATCAGGTATCCTGGTCCCCGTCAGGTCATGGCGTTCGTAGACCTCCGTCGGAGCATTTGATAGATCTGTTTTGCAGACGAGCGCATGGAACACACGTAGTGACAAGATGAAATGGCTGTGCTCGGTGACAACGAAAGTCAACATGATGTGACACCCAGCGATAGCTTTACAACGGCGTTTGACGTCCACGCTGACGGTCCGCCCGCCGTTGGTCAATCTAGCAACACGACGTACAAAAACGCGATGAGTGCTGGATGCTGGCTTGCGAACGCAAACGACGTAGTGCCTACCCATGCCCGCTTGCAGTCTCTGTAAGCCTGAAAGTACTCCATGCACTTGTCCCGGTTGTAGCCGTTTTGGTCCATGCAGGCGAGAGACGCCTTGGACGCGTCTTCGCATGGACTAGGAGAAGCACGTTTAGTTTTCGTCGCGCTCGGAACCGTGGCGCGACATACTCGGTATATTCAGTGTAGGTTTTCCGGGCCTGCCGACGTTCAGAAACACGCATGAGATGCATGTCGGGTGGAATCAAGCGGACGGGCACACAGTGAACGTAGCGTAGTAGTCCCTCGGCTTTACATTTTGTTCTGGTGATGGTAACGGAGTCTCTGAAGACATATCAACGGACCCACTGGAAGCTATCGATCAAGGACAGTGGAGCGAGGAGAGTGATGAGGTCACATGTCACACGCCAGACACAGGTGCATGCCTGAGGCCTGAAGCGGTTGTAACTACAAAGACCAATGTGATACTCTCGGACTCCCGCCAAATTTACAAACTGAATCACAGGAAGAAGGTCCGTCTCGTAGTCTCCAACTCGGGCTGGACGAAAATTTGTATCAACACTTCTCTCAGCAAAGTACCCGACAAACCTTCCACTGCCATATAAAATCAGTATCATTTGATGGGTTCAGGGTAGGCGGTGCGTTTAACCCGGGTTCGCTATCATCTCCATCATCCGGCGGGGGAGTCCCGTGGCGCCGTTCTTTGGTTTCTTCGGCGCCCACTGAAATTTCTAGGGGTCGCGAGCTAGCCCCAAAGTTCTGTACAGCTGGTAGTCCCCTTTTAACCCATCTTAGCTTTAATGTAAAGCGGGGACCAATCTCTTGCAGAGCAACCTTTTCCGGAGATCGGAACGCGTATCTTACGTCGATCATCAGGTTGGCACATTCGAAACTCTAGCATGCCTTACCTGTGTCTTCGGAAGAACAAGAAATCGCGTTGATTGTGCAGGGTCACCACCTGGCGACCCTGGAACTCGGGTAGAGGAGGGAACAGCGTTTGCAACATTCGACCAATAGAATGTCCGAGGCTAGTAGAGAAGTTGTTCAACACAAGTTCGGGGTTATGTGGTGTTGCCCGTGCGTGCCCCTTGAAGAGTCAGACCAATCTCGAAGCTAGACTGGAAAAAACCTACGTATATTTGCTTGGTGAGTTCTATCGACGTGAGCTTGAAGTAAGCGGAGGGTCCACTCGGGAGATAGACTAGGGTGATGGCATCTGGTTGATCGTCAGAGCTATATGGGGTGCGCGAGAGACGACACACTCGGCTTCTTCATGTCCTCATTCACGACGAGCAAGTGCTTGTACCCTCGCCCAGCAGCCCAGGCGGCTATACGGCCAATCTCAAATCCCTTGCCTTTCTTCCTGCGAATGTATTCCGCCCCGGGGAAAACTCCCACTAATTCGTCACAAAAATCATATGTTGGCTTCGAGGCTTTTGGTGAGGTCGTGACGAGTACTTTAGGTGGTACAGTTGGATCATCTTCAAAGTTGAAATAACGCGAGAATGGGTCCGAGGCTATGTCGCTGTTCAATTCTTCGAGCTGTATAGAAGACGCGCCATCGGGTTTCTTTGCAGATGGCAGTATCGCAAGATCGTCCTCGCGGGAGTTGTCGAGCGTGCGGGGAACGTTCTCCGCCAGCCTTTTCTGCAATGGAATTGGAGCTTCATCGGGTCAAACCAGACGCACTCACCTTCTTAGCGGCAGGGTCCCTAGCTTCCTCCTTGGCACGAGCCAGTCTCTTTTGAAGCTTTTGGTTGTTTTTCGCTTTCTTCTGCTTTGTGGCAACTTCTTGCCTCTTGACCTTGTTCTTGATGAAGGAAGATTGTGTCCGCGGTGCCATGCTGTCTATACGAAAAAGACAAGTATTCGGGTAAGATATGCACTACCATCACGTGACGAATTGAATTTCACGTACTTCGTTCAGCAAAACTATCCCACCAAACAAGTAAGCTTCGTCTGTGTGCATCATGTTCGCATGCCGTCCTGCGACCTTTTTGTTACCATTCTTGTCCTTTCTGACGATCGTACATGCTCTTCATTTCTACCTCGACGCTAACGAGAAGCGGTGTTTCATCGAGGAACTACCTTCTGACACCGTGGTCGAGGGCATGTGTTCTAATAGCCTGTCAGGATATGCCAGCTGACTGCAGTTTTCCAGGACACTACCGCGCGCTAGAATGGCAAGAAAAGACACAAAGTTATACGTTGGAACCGGACCTTGGCATCGTCGTCGAGGTGGAGGTACGTGACACGTTCTGTATGCCTATGCACCCACCAGACGCCAACGCTCGTACATTGTCTATAGGAAATGGAGACAGGTCACTCTGTCGTCCAGACTCGCGGACCGCCTGACAGTCGCTTCACGTTTACCTCACACGAGTCTGGCGATCACCAAATATGTCTGTCCACCAATTACACGTCGTGGTGGTCGAGTACGCACATCAAACTATATCTGGACATTGTCGTGGGCAATACGAAGCCGGACATCGAGCGCGACCGCAGCCACGTTTCGGAACTGGCAGGCAAGGTCCGCGACCTGAATCAAAAGTTGGAGGATATCCGTCGTGAACAACAGTACCAGCGGGAGAGAGAAGCCGATTTCCGCGATTTGAGCGAAGCGACGAACTCAAAGGCGGTATGGTACAGCTTGATGCAAATCATGGTCCTGGTCGCTACGTGTACATGGCAGTTGAAGCATCTGAAGGTGATCCTGTGACTCTTCACGAGACAAGCAAGCTGACAGCGTGGCTGCAGAGATTCTTCCAAGACAGAACTTAGCAAGCTTTACTGTAGATCCTCAGTTTACTGGATTTGCGTGCCGGTGCATTTTGAGTGACTGTTGGCGTGAGACCGATAAGTCGCCACCGGGACTCCGTCCGGCATCGACACGGATGAAAATGCGTCCGAGGTACACGTGTGCATCAGGCACCTACCTTGACCCTTGAGCTTGAGGAAGCGATGGCGGCCCAATGGGGGTAGTTGCTTGTGGTAATTTTTCTCGCAGAGTTTTTGGACTGCTCTTGGCCTGGTCCCTTGTGAAACGGGCCTGTAATCCCTGCCACCACTGACAGAAGTATGTCACCACATTTCTTGTCGCAGGAACATTCCCACCGCTCAGGGTTTCCCATTCGTCAGATAAGAATGAGCCTCGCGGGGTGGACTGCTGCTGTCTTCAAGCTATCTCAGCGATCTATGGACAGCAAACGAGATTACGTCGACGAGCTTGCATCCTCCGCCAATTTATCCCCAGCCGAGGACGGTCTATCACGGGACCTTGTCAGGCCGCCGATCAATTATTCGTCCCTGGGTGCCTTCGTGCACAGCGTCTGGGTGCGCTGGAAGAGTCTCTGGACGAAGCGGTTCATATTCTCGTTCATCGCAGGACAGGTGGTGTCGCTCTGCATCACGGTGACTAATATCACGACCACCGAGCTGGTCAACAGGAATTGGGCCACATCCACCACTCAAACATGGTTTCTGTGGGTGTTTCGTCTCGTTTCACGTATTGACGTTAAACTCTCGAACCGTTAACTAGGTACTTCTCGCTCTTCCTGGTCTATACCCCGTATACCATATACAAATGTGCGACCTTCAGAGCATGCCGGTCGAAACGACTTACGGATTTGCCTACCAACAGACGGTTTTAAAGGGTGGGGACAAATGGTCCTCCGCGACGGATGGAAATGTACTTGCATCCTCTAATTCACTGCTTTGGTCCGACAATCCTTTGCAGATCTCATTCTTGCTTCCTGTGACGTGGAGGGAAACTTCCTCGTCGTTAAAGTATGGCAAAATCACCTTGACAGACACTCATTCATAAGCTGCCCAGGCATACCAATATACCGATTTATTATCATGCATGCTCCTGGACGCGTATGTCTTTCCTGTGCTTATCTTTCAAGAATTGACGCTTTTCTAGTTGGGCTATACCCGTATGTTTGTTCTTTTGTTGGGTGTATATGCGCACCAAATATCATTGGACGCAAGTACTGGTCGGTAGCGGTGTTTTCTCAGGCCCTTCCTGCTGGTAACGATTGTTGGCGTTGGTAGGGTATCTTGATCTGTGTTGGTGGACTTGGGATGCTCGTTTCATCGGACATGCTCACGGACAAGAACTACCCTGCCTCGAGCAAAGGCAAGGGTGATGCTTTCATGATCGCTGGTGCGACTTTGTATGGTTTCAGTGAGTCCTGCGAGCCTCACCAGTTAATGTCTTGTTGAATACCTTTGTTTCGCAGCCAACGCTACCGAAGAGTTTTTCGTTAGAAGGAGACCTCTCTACGAAGTGGGACTGCGGATTTCTTGTGCCATTCATTTTGACTAAATATGCAATTTCAGGTCGTTGGGCAGATGGGTATGTGGGGGACAATAGTCAATGGCATTCAGGCATCTGCCCTCGAACACGACCAGTGGTTCCAATCTACCTGGAATGGTGCGACCGGTAAGTCAAGGGTCACCCATTGTTCGTGCTACGTCATACAACGTTTTATCTTAGCTGGATTTTTGGTCGCGTACACCGCCGGTAAGCATTCTGCTCGTGTAGGGTGATGGTTTGTTGATTTCGTTGTACTAGCCATGTTCGTCTTGTATACGACTGCCCCTATGTTGTACCGATCAGCATCATCGCCATTTTACAACATCAGTTTACTGACGAGTGATTTCTACGGTCTCTTGTTTGGTGTGTTGTGATATAACTTTATAAGAGGTCCGCCATTGACTTTGGTTTCCCAGGTCTGTTCCTATTCGTAAGTGGGCCTTTTTAGTGTCGTTGCCCTGTTTCTCAGGAACAATGCAGCACTACTCCCCATTCTGGCTTTATTTCCCCGCATTTGCTGTCGTTATCATCGGTCTCATCATCTATTTCTGGCATGCGACGCGTGAGTTGAATGAATTTGTATATATCTGTCCCAGTGCCGATTATTTGAAATCTTCAGCGGAAGAGCAAGGGACATTGGACCCAAAGCGGCCAGATTACATTTGCTCTGCAGAGCCGCAGGAAGGGCTGCTTGTTTAAGGTTTCTCAAAGTATGATGCATGAAGAACAGGACGCCGTTTTCAACAAGATACAAGTTCTATACAAGTCCGGAAATGACAGTACGACAAACCGTGCTATGTAGATACCTATCATACTATGGTGCTGTGCGGTAGAATGGCCAACAGAAATGTATGGAACGGATATGCAGAGTGATACATAACTATAGAGACAAAATCCAATTACTATTAGATGTGAGGGGTGATCGTCTGCATATGATCCGAGCAATGCTGGCGTTCAGGCAACCGGTGGAGAGGCTTTTTTTTCAGCCTCGAGGCGCTCACGCTCGGCACGCAATTCCGCGAGTTTCTGCGATTGTGTCAGGATAAGTGCGGTGGGAGAACGGGCAAGATAAAAAGCATACAGCTTTCAGGGACTCTGCCCCGGCGACTATGGAATCAAGTGTGGATTCGGACAGATCAGCGACCTGGTGATAGGGGCGTGTTCAATCTGAAGAAAGCAAGATAGGAAGGGGGCTACACACCGTTTTCCCGGCACGCTTCTGAAGTTGCCCCAAGCGTTCCCTGTCTTGCTCCCAATCGCGCTGCTGCTGCCATCCGGTCGAAGTCGATTTCCAGGGGGAAGCATCCTGGGCTGTGGGGTCTGTCGCGGGCTCTTGCACGCGACGGTGCATTACGCAGGGAAAGAACTGTGCGCGATGATCGCGCATGACGGCGGAGTGATGCCACCAGGTGGCTACACCGGCGCCGAGGAGGAACCAGAAGATGCGTGAGGGGCCGCGGTGGAGAAAGACGTGTTGGTAGGGATGCATGGTGTGTTGATGGGATCCATGCCCGAGCGGGGGGCTTTATAATTGGCTTCAGGAGGTCGACGACGAACTCGCTCGGCGATGATTCGGCATTGTCGGCACGATGCCGGCCGGCCATGTGTTAGATGCCGTCGGAGTTGAGTCGGGGCTGCCGGAGACTGAAAGTGTGGCTGTTCAGCTCAATTGAGGTCATCACGGAGGGGTGTCACAGTGTTACGCATCACGGGTTACTGTCACGGCATCTTGGGGAGGAGAGCCTGATCCTCGTTCTCCCTAGGAATTTTGTTGCGCCTGTGGTCGTATGCGCCTCGTCCTGGATTCGACCGACCACCGTCCTCTTCTAGCCGGGTTTTTCGCTTTTCTCCGTCTCCACCATGGCCTTTGACTCTGAGGCTACTCGTCTTCGCAACGACCAGGCCGCCCTTTCCAGCCCTCTTGGCCCGATTTCCGCACCCCCAGCGAGCCCTTCTCGTCTCCCCGATCGCCCGCATTTTCCGACGAGAGCCTCCACCCTTGGCTCCACCCACGACCTTTCCCGACACAACCTCTCCCCCAAGCACGATCCATCTCATGCGCGTAGCGACGACCTCAACCACTCGCCCTCCTCCAGGTATGATCACACCAACTCTCCCCCCTTTCTCTCTGCGCCCTCGCCTGCTTTCCTCTCCGCTAGTCGCCCTGCCACTCCAAATAGCCCTTCCTTGCATTCCGCCCGTACTCCCACATCCGACCACCCCCCTGATAGGACACGTCGCAATAGTGCCACCTCCGACACTTCCGCCAATACCAATTCGTCTAGTTCCAGCTCTCCCAACAAGGGTGGTCCCCTCACATCAACCTCCTCAGCCACGTCCAATCTGTCTTCCTCGTCAGTCCTGCTCCATCATTCCATCAATCATATCAAGCACTGACTCCATCTTTCAGTCCATGTTCAGCCTGTGGGCTTGCGATGCAGGGAGCATTTGTCCGTGCACTCGGGACCGTATTTCATCTCAACTGTTTCAAGTGTCTGGTCCGTGCCCTTTTCAGCCTCCGCTCTCAACGTTAATTTTCCCTCAGGATTGCGGTGATGTCGTTGCCGCAAAGTTCTTCCCGATCGATGTGCCAGATGGCAAGCATCAACCCCTTTGTGAAAGGGACTATTTCCGTCGATTGAACCTCATCTGCGCCAAGTGTGGCCTTGCTTTGCGCGGAAGCTACATCACTGCCTGCAGTCAGTATTTTTTTCTCATTTGATCCTCGGCCTTTTCGCTCATGTGACACAGACAAAAAGTACCACGTGGAACACTTTACTTGCTCCTTATGTCCGACTCTTTTCGGCCCTCAGGATTCTTACTACGAACATGATGGTGACGTATACTGCCATTTTCATTATTCAACGCGTTTCGCCACGAAATGCGCCGGTTGCAGTAGTGCGATCTTAAAGCAGTTCGTCGAGATCAACCGTAATATGAGGGACGAGTGCTGGCATCCAGAGTGCTACATGATCAATAAGGTGCGTTGCTCCAAGACGGCCTGATCACTCCTTTACGGAATCGTCCAGTTCTGGAACGTCAAGGTCGTGTCGCGGAGGTCAAGCGGTTCTATCACTGACGGATCGGAGCTAGACCCTTCCTATGTCGAGGAGGAGAAGCTCGAAACACCTGTCTCCCTGAAGGAAAAACAGGTGAGAATGGAGCAGTTGGTATACCGAATTTGGACGTGAGTGATCTTGTTATTCTATCCCCGACGTATTAATCTTCTTTTTCAGCGTCCTTTCCGCGTTCGAGGAATCCAGCGCCGCCTGCATATCGGATATGTTGCGGCAAGTCAGTAACGGGCAGTATCTTGATGCCATCAGGATGGCAGAGAAATTCATCCTTCATGTGGAGGTCCTTTTTGGTACTATCGACGATCTTGAGTATCATTGCGCAAGGCTGAACCTCAAGGGTATGCCTTGGCCTCGTGTTTGCGACGATGTTGCTTACGTTACTTCAAGGAATGTCTCATGTCCGGGAAGCGCGCATGCTCTGTCGAAAAACCGTCGATCTCTTTACGTTGCTATCTCGCACGCAAGAAACTGGATCGCGTCGGATAGGCATGACACAAGAGCTATTGGCACTTGTAACAGGAATAGCCCACTACCTCAAGATCCTTATCCGCATCGCGTTGACTGGTGCACTGAAACTAGAGAGGGAACAAAGCGTCAGGGAAGCGATGCCCTCTTTCCTAGATAAGCTACATCTCCTCGCGGTGCAGGGCGGGGATCCAGCCGCGCGCCGGATAATCAAAAGCAATAACGGTGAAGTGGTAGGGCAGGGGAGTGGTGCCAACCTAGGCACCCAAGGAGTCACGTACGGATTTAGGAGCCTGGCGCCTGAACTAGCTGGAGAATCACCATTCTCGACTACCTCGCCTTCGAAACTCTCTGTCAATAGTCCACCTTCAGATCGATGCGTCAAATGTACCCAGGCCGTCGAGGAGGACTGCGTTCGACTGGGGACGTATCAGCGGTGGCATTCACATTGTTTGCAATGTAACAACTGCGGCCGGGCTGCTGCAGTTCCGTTGCCGAAGGACCCTGCGCCACCGAAAGCTGCGGAGGACAAGGAAAAAGAAAAGGATAAAGCTGACAAGGATCCATCGAAGTCGTCCGCTATACGCAGACCCCCTGCCAATGTCAGCATATTTGTATATGATGTTGAGTCTATCAAGGAGACACCACCGTTTGGCGACGTACCATTTGTGATACTTTGCGCCGAACACGCTCATGCTCATTGCCGGGGCGGGTTTCAAGCGGTATCTCGTCTGGAACAGTACGCCTTCTTGCTCAATATCGCCCTCCGCCGTTTGTACATTGTTCTGAAGCAACAAGGTGTCGTTCCACTTTCGCCAGGTATGTGTATTGACACGTTTTAATTTGAGCCCCCACGCTAAACTACTACAACATTAGCTACATCGACTGCTTCCAACCCTAAAGGTGGAGATCAAGACCCGTATCGCAATTCTGGTGACATCATGCGGATGAAATCGGTTCATCTGGATCGCAAACTATCTGCCACGGCACGATTGCCCAAGAGATCAACTATCGTAGAGAGTCCTGCTGGCAGGACAGTTCATCCATCGGAACCTCTCAGTGTGCAACGCCCACAACAAGACATTAAATCACCGCAACCTCAGCGAGGACCTCCTCCTGGCAACCTTATACCAGGCCGGCAACCTTCTCAGCCCGGGTCCAGCCCGTCACTCCCTCCGTCCCGCGCACAGCTGCGGTCTCCAAGCACGCTAGACACCAGCTTTCAGGGACAACTCGTGCGACCACCGCTAGTTCGTAACAATACAGAGGTGAAGATTGTGGATGAATCCGCACCCAACTCTCCCGCAGGCGTACCTGAAGATGCCCCTCTGCATGCTCCGGACGATGGCATCACCCTCGCTGATATCCCACAGTTAATGGAAGTGGCTCAGGCTCGCGAGCAGCAACGGTCATTGCCACGTCAAAGCACAATACCCCACATCGCCGAACTCAGCCCTCTTGAGCTTGCGATCGTCAAACACTGCGCTCTTCTTTACTTGCAGCGTTCACCCCTCAAGGATCAAATTGAAATCGATGAGCTTCTGGAACTCGTGGAGACGAAAAAGGCGGGTTTTTGGAACAAGCTATTTAAAGCAGGCGACAAAAAAAACGTCAAGAAAAAGGGTATGTTGATCCTCACTTGACGTTGGATGGTTGTTTAATTGGTTTATTCAGGTGTTTTCAGTGTTCCACTTGAATTGTTGGTCGAACGGGAGGGCTCCGACTCCCTGCTTGGAGCTACTCGTGCGACTTTGAGAGTACCCAGTTTCATTGACGATGTCATTTCTGCCATGCGACAAATGGGTATGATCGTTGTCGTATTGATAGTGGATAGTTGATTGATCGATTCCCTTCAGACATGTCTGTAGAAGGCATTTTCCGTCGCAATGGAAACATTCGGCGCCTCAAGGAACTTACGGAAGCTATCGATCATGACCCATCATCTGTCGATCTCACACAAGACAACCCAGTGCAGTTGGCCGCTCTTCTGAAGAAGTTCTTACGTGAACTCCCTGAACCACTGATGACATTCAAATTGCACCGTCTGCTAATTGCATCGCAATGTATGTTCCTGTCCATGTCCACAGTAGCTTATTTTACTAATACTTTGCAAAGCACTTCCCACAGATTCGGAGAGGCGACGATGCTTGCACATGGTCTCACTTCTGCTTCCCAAGAGCCACCGCGATACGATGGAAGTGCTCTTTGTATTCTTGAAATGGGTCGCCTCATTTGCCCACATGGATGAGTCGACGGGGAGTAAGATGGACCTACCAAATCTTGCGACGGTCATTTGCCCAAGTATCCTCTACTCGCGGGGCCGGGACGCTGTTCGTGACGAAAGTTTCGGGGCGATCAAGGTTGTAACTTCCCTGTTGGAGAACCAGGATGAATTCTATACCGTCCCCGAGGAGTTCCTCCACATACTCCATGACCAAGAATACTTCTCGAATTCTCTGGAGCTTCCCAGCAAGGACTTCCTGAAGAAGTGCGATACGTATATGCGGCTAAAGTCGGGTGGAGGCGGAAGAATCCCTGTATCAGCAGTATTCCCCAGCTCTCCAAACCCCATGACCTCGCCTAGATCGATGCCACTTCCGGAACGACCTATGCTGAATTCAACTCCCAGTGAGGTTCACCTGCGAAATGGTCGCCAGCAGTCGCCCGGTTCTCACCCCGGCCTCACGCATATACCGATGTCATACCCATCACCCATGCATCCGCCGTCGCTCTCACAGGGAGCTGTGATGATTCAATCACAACAACCTCGGCACCCACAAGCTCAGGATATGGACTGGGTTTCCCCACAGCGACCGGCGGCAAGTTCTTCGATACCTTCACCCGGTGCACGACCGCCTTCGTATGCACCTCAACGAACCAGCGGCGAGATCACCCAGGCCATTTCACCAAACGGGTACCAGGCAACGATGGTTCGTCAGCGTACATGATAAAGGAGTTTTTCATATCCCTCTCATTCGTTATCCCGCGACCTGCTCTACATTCAGCTGACTCACCACCCTCGTTTATCTTTGCCTTCCCCCTTCTGCATCCTCTTTCGATCTCGCATTATCTGTAGTTTACCGTACGGTTTTTCACTTATCAGTATGACACGGACGACTATCTTCGCAGTATATTCATTATACCCGTGCATTCAAATGTACTCATTTTGAATGAATCCAAAATCGGTCTGGATGAAGGCACAAGGCAATATTAATCTTGCTTAACTTGGGTCATATGCATGTCGCACATACAAATTTTGGGGGAATGCGGTACATAACAAACATGCAGCAAACAGACTAGGCCACTACTTGAGGGGAATGAACCGAGAGGAATGGGTGGCACCGATCTACAAGCCATGTCAGTGGAGAACAATTATTCCAGAGGAAACATACACCAGGACGACCATGCTTGACTGGTCGGTATGAACATGAAAACTCGGCGAGATAATGACCTGTCATTTCGGGCTTGATTTCAACGGAGTTGAACACCTATGATGACGGGTCATGTCACAAAAAGACAATAGGTGATTCAAAGCATTGATAACTACCTTGCCGTTGTAGATGCCGACTACGCTGCCGATCATTTCGGGAACGATGATCATGTCACGAAGGTGGGTCTTGACGACTGCTGGTTTCTCGTTTGGGGGAGCCTCTTTCTTAGCTTTGCGCAGTTTTTTGATGAGGCCCATTGGGCGGCGCTTGAGGCCACGGTTGAACTTGCGACGAGCGCGTGCATGAACGAGCTATGGGGGTTTGTTTAAGTGTTGGGACAACGCCACAGGCAAGCGACGTACCTCGACAAACTGGGGGACATGAAGGTTGGGGGAGTTTATTGAACGGACATGGTGAATGCACGCACCTCTTCGTTGCTCAGGTCGAGGAGCTTGTCAAGTTCGACACCGCGGTAGGAGAACGTGCGGAACGTTCTCTTCTTCTTGAGCTCGGCAGCGAGGGTGGGGTCTGTAACAGCTGAATCCGCCTACGAAGATCATGTGAGTATCACAGCACGATAATGAGCTAAAACGAGCGTACCATGGTGTGTCGTGAACAATCTTGAGGTTGTCGAGGATAACGGGGAGATCTATTGCGCAGCGGAGCATAAATTTGGGAGCTGTGGCTGAACTTTAATTGCGTGGAACTGTATAGTATATCGGAAGGTGTCTACGCAGGGGCAAGAAAATAATACATCATCATCGTCGGTTAGAATCCACAGGTCTTCCCTCGAGGATTAAAGGTGCGTCTTCGACCACGCACTAGCAATGTAACGGTCTCACGTCATTCAGCGATTTGTGGCTGCCCGTAGTCTTGTTTATAAGTTCAAAACTGATCGCCAGCTAAAGTAAGTACTTTCGGTATGTGGGGGAAATCTGATGTGGACACGCCGGCAGATGCGTCACATCGCTGCATACTTGCTTCTCCAAATCGGCGGTAATACCTCCCCTTCAGCTGATGATGTCAAAAAGGTTCTCGGTGCAGTTGGCATTGAAGCCGATGACGAGCGCCTCGAAAAATTAATCTCTGAGCTCGAGGGCAAAGACATCAATACAGTAAGTCAAATCGAGTTGTATATGTGACAGACTATTGGCTGAATGGGGAATGCAGTTGATTGTTGAGGGAGCAAGCAAGCTTTCGTCGGTGCGTACATGCGTCCAGAGTCTTGAAGTTGGCATCATGCGAGGCGTGTGACAGGTTCCATCCGGTGGTGCTGTTGCGGCTGCTGCACCCGCCGCTGGTGGCGGAGGTGGTGGTGCTGCCCCGGCTGCTGAGGCAGCAGAGGAGAAGGAGGAGAAAAAGGAGGAGAAGGTTCGTTGGCATTTGTCCTCTGATCGGGTAGGGGCGTTGACAGTTGCATATAGGAGGAGTCCGACGACGACATGGGCTTCGGTCTCTTTGACTAAATGTGTTCACGCAATGTATTTACCGTACACAACTGGGCGTGTGTGAATCGACGACCCCCGCGGCAGAAAACTGCCGGCAGCTGAGACTTTGAGCTGTGGCGGCACTGCCGTCGGTAAATGGTGAGGTGATGGCGAAAGATGCCGAGTAGAGGGTCCGTTATGGTTGACACGAATTGGCGGATTAATGGTACTGGGCGACACGCGCGCCTCGGCAGGGAATTAAAATGCTGTGGTGGCAGCGCCTACGAGTGCTTACCAGTAGGATTCGAGGCGCTGTGAAACAGGCCGGAACTTGGCCGTAAGTGGAGCCCTGAATTTAGTGCCATTCGGGAACGTACATACACGTACCCGTCGATGCAAGATTTTTTTTCTTTCGAATTTGATCGGTGCACCCGCCGTCGCATCGGCAGCTGATCACTGAGCCGCCGGCCCGGCAACAGGGGAGACACAAAAATGTCCGGGGACGGCCGGGCGGGGGGCAACATTTGGAGATCTACGCAGACCAAAGGGGGAAATACGAGGGTGAGCGAGGCGGTTCCCGCAAGGCGTGCGTATGCCCCCCGATGCTGGCGGCGCGCGCTCGTCGTCAAAGACAGCGTCTGCGATAGTCAAGAATAGCACAGAGCGATACCCGCCACGACCGGATTCCATCTTTTTAATTTCCCTGTCGTTTCGTTTTGCCTTCGATAACGTGAACCGCTCGGCACTAGGTTTAGACGGCCCTTGCCATCCTCCCTCCTTTTAATATCTGCCCCTCCGCCTCCTTCCTCCTTCTCTTCCTCCTCTCCCCTTCTCCGGCGCGCGTCCCCCCGCATTTCCTCATACCCGACCAACCCCCTCGAGGCTGGCCTCACGCCTCATGGACCAGTTCGCCCGTCCCCGAGATATCCCCCAACAGCCCCCGTCCGTCACATTTGCCCCTCCATCCCAGCCCGCCCCTGATGTCGCCCGCTACCCCTCCGATCCACAACCTGAGCCCGACAAATCCGATCCAAATATCGCATTCATGAAGGGCCCAAAGCGCAAACGTCTCACCAAGGTAACCCGTCACCTCCACCTGTCTCCGAGCGCCCCACTTACTCTCTGAGCAAGGCTTGTGATGCCTGTCACAAAAGTAAACGACGCTGTGACGGAACGGGTACGTCACCTGTATCCTTTGTTTCTTGACCATACCGCTCACATGTCTCACTTTCTCAAGCTCCCTGCAGTAATTGGTGGGTCCTTCGCTGTCTGACCATGGCACCATAGCATCCGACGGTTTCTTTCAGCTATTTTGCTTCCAAGAAGTGTACCTATACGGACGCCACCGGAAAGCCTGTACCCGCCCCTAGGCCATTCAATCCAGACCGGCCGGAGGGCTCTTCGGATGTTCGCAGCGGACCCTATCCACCACAAGCCGACGGTGTTATGGTTGGCTCGCCATCCTTTTCCATTCAAGCGGCCGAAGTTGCTGCCTCCACACCATCCTCAGACGATGATCGCGCGAGTAATCCGCGTACCAAACGAATCAGAGCCAGTCTTGGCAATTTGACTACACCCTCGGCAACTCCACCACGATCGTTGGCCCCCCCATTGACTCTACATGACCGAACTCTGGAGCGCGACCAGGCCCTTACCCGAGAGCTTGTTCACCGTGCGTCCAACGCACACAACTCTGATCTTGCGCAGAAACTAACCACAACCTCTAGTCTTCTTTGCTTTTCGGCAACCCCAGCTCATGATCCTTCATCAGCCTTCCTTCCTAGCTGCTCTGGGCCATGGCACCGTTCCTCAGCACCTCCTGCTTGCGGTATGCGCAGTCGCAGCCCCGTTATCGAAACAGCCTCGGCTGAGGACATCACCTCGTCGATACGCCGGCGAATTGTTTGCTAAAGAAGCCATCTCCCTCATGTTCGACAAGGACCACCAGCTGGTTTGCGAGCATGATCTGGCCACCGCGCAGGCCCTTTTACTGCTTCAGCTGTATGATAGAATGGGAAAGTCCCTGTGGATTGGGCAATATCATCGTGAGTTCATCTATGTCCTCGACGGCAAGGCCTGTCGATTAATCCCAAGAAGAGCTCGCATTAGAGATCGTGACCAAAATTGGAATATTCGACTCCGACAGCACTGTACTTACGCCGCACCCATCGCCCGAGTTAATCGATGCCTGCATAGAACGCGAGTGCGCGCGTCGTGTCTTTTGGTTAATTTTTATCTCGGATTGCTTTGGATGGATGCTCTATCGACGACCGCGCCTAGCGACAGATTCCCAGATGAACCTCCGGCTCCCCATTGATGAAACAAGCTTCGAGATCTCACCGTTGACCGCAATACCAGGTAATAGCCTTTCCCAGATCCTTGAAGGCCTAGGGCTGATACTCGACAGAATTCATATCAAAGCCATGTCCGTCGTATAGTATGCGCTCCGAGTGTGGTCAGATGATACGGTTATTACTGTTGCACGAAGAGGCAGAGAAGTTATTGGACGACATGATGGGCACGTGGTCTCTTTGCACGCCCGAATCCTGCTGAACCCTCCGTCCAGAAAGTGAAAGTGGGCAATTTCCTGTAGATCAACTCCGGGAGCTGGAGTTGAGAATCGGTGTATGCTGTTAGCGTCTGTGTTAACTGGATTGCTGATGGACTTTTTACTCCTGCTAGGCATGGACGAGTGCTCTTCCCGAACATATGCGCTTTAGTGATGATAACCTGTGGGTACATGCTACCCAGTATGATACCGCATCAAACATGGGTGCATGGTGCTTTTTCATCATGCACGCTGTGTATTGCTCGTGCATGTATGCACTTAACTTGGTGTGCCATCCCTATCCTGAGCCTGGGATCACTTTAGGTCACTGACGGATGACACTCTTGATCAGGGGAAGCAACGATGTCGCTTGGAGATATCTCATGACCTTGGGTGGGCTCAGGAGAGAATCGTCAAGATTATCGAGGCTCTTGGTAGGAAGGCTAAATTAAGCATTTTTCGTAAGTTTCACCTCAGGTTGTTGGGTCCAACTCACATCGAAGTTGACAGTGTCGGTTGCGATTTGGGTGTGTAACTTGCTTCTTCTGTTTGTTGCTGAAGCTTAATTGCGACATAGCCCCTCTTCAAATACTCTGATGAGCCGCCGAGCCAGATGTCGACTTGGTCGAACGAATGCGAAGAGGTTTGGGGTGTGCGCATCCAAGATCTGTCGCAACGTCAAATGGGTTATAGGCAGCAATTGCGGATGCATTTTGCTCCGCTGCCGCCCATGCCGCCACCACCCGTGACTCGCATGCACACATCCGGGACACCGACTGGATCTATATCACCAGTGTCCCGGTCGGGATCTGATGTAAGCCCCTCGTTGGCGGTGCAACCGCCGAGTTATATTCCGCAGAGCCGGATACCACACGAAGCACTGTTCCAAACATTTGCATCCTCTTCTCACCTTGAGATTAGGATCCAGGGTGAACACGATGCTCGCGATAAAGAAGCCAGGACCATGGTGAATGATGCTGACATCGATCCTGCACTTCAGGGTGTTTCACATGCGCGATTACAAGGGATGTCGCAACTGCCTGTCCCTGCACCGCCACCGCCACCACTGCCACTACCATCGTTGCCATCTCTGAAGTCTAGTGGACTCTTGGAATGGCCGCGCCCTGGCTCTACAGATGCAGGCGTGGTACCGTCTAATATACAGCCTGGCGGTAATTGGCAGTCACCTATACAGCATCTTCCGCCGTCCCGCCAGCCGCAGCGCGATTCCGTACGATTCGGTGTTCAGCCAACACCCGATGAACCTCGTCCTGCTCCCTCGGCTTCATCTGGCATGCCTGTGGGATTACAATGGCTGGCTCACGAGTCGTCGGCGCCCAGGCCAAGCTAGGACCTGTGAATGCATGCAATGTTGGTCGAAGAACACTGTTCTTATGTATACATCTTGCCTGCTGGCATTGTCGTTCGTTTGTATTTATCCGTCTAGATATGAGCCAACTCAACCACGCATGACTAGTAAGAGTATTATATATATGTTGTAAGGCCAAGTCGGTAGGGGCTTGTAATATATTCATTGTGATTTACATGTCGTGATTGCGTTATTGTGCTTCGGAGGCCCCAGGTTGTCTGAAATTGCGGTGGAGTTCAGGTTGGACGAGTACGACACGATCTAAGAGCTTCCTAATGACCGCATCCTTGCTGGCCTCGAAAGCGTCCGTAGTTGTCTGGAGCTTGAACTCTGTCTCCCTATCCACAGCTACCTGTGCGCTGGTCGTGTTACCGGCATGCTGAGAAAGTATATGAAGAAAGCATGATCAGCAACAAATGCAGACGGCATACCGACGCCTCGAATGCTATGAACTCGGTTTCCTTCGCGTGTCTGTATTCCTCGATCTCTTTGGAAGCCTCGAAGCGAGCGTCTTTTAGCCTCTGAACGCGGTCTATGTCACAGAAGTGAGAGAATGCGATAACGCGAGAAGAAGAGCGATCCGTACATTGCCGGGCTTGCTGTACAATCTTGGCGGCCTCCTTCTCTGCCTCGAGGAGGGTTTGTATGCCTTGCGAGTGCTGGGCTGCCTGTGGGCGCGTGAGCGAGTGGGGGGCAGTGCGAAGCAGGAGGATACCATGGGTGGTAGGAGAGGACGTTTGAACTCCGACGCGGCTAGAGAACCCGGAAGACCAGTGGGCAGGTCTTTTGACCAGACGGACACGAATGGCAGGGAATCCCATTGACCCATTACAAACACTTGCGGCAGCGTTGCAAGAGCCAGCCGACTCGAAGGAACAGGCTGATTTGCTCGCTGCGTTGCGTGAGTCTTTGGAGGCCCATCCAGCGCCGATACCGATCCTCTGTACAACGCTCATCAAAACCGTCTCTGGAGCGGGTGACTCCCTTCTCAAGAGATGGGTGCTCGACCTCCTTCACTTTGCTATTGCCCGCGCGAACCTCTCCCAAGAAGTCCGCACCCAACGTTAGTCTTCGTCCTCTTTTGTTCGCCCGGCACTTTGTAATGCCACCCCCCTTCGCAGTCGCGTCTCAGTCCGTCGAAACCTTGGCCGGTCTCTTGCATGACCCGAGTGTGCGCACTGTCAAGGTCGTCACGCAATGCTTGACCTCAGTCTACCCACTCCTGTTTCGTTCATTGTAAGTCTCCTCCCGCACTCTCCACGACGCGCCTCAGTCTCGTATAGATGCACCAACCGCACGCATCGCCAGCAGTGGGACGTCCTCTGTCAGTCCAAATCCTGCATTCTGGACTTCCTCGTATCGTCTACCGTGAACAACGGCGTCAAGCTTTCCGCCGTCAAGTTCATGCAACGAGTAATCCTCCTGCAGACACGAGGAATTTCTGAC
Source organism: Tylopilus vinaceipallidus (assembly GCA_038089215.1). Taxonomy (NCBI): domain Eukaryota; kingdom Fungi; phylum Basidiomycota; class Agaricomycetes; order Boletales; family Boletaceae; genus Tylopilus; species Tylopilus vinaceipallidus. The sequence goes on from JBBPKK010000084.1 coordinate 27,883, forward strand.
CCAAGGGTAGCTGTTCTTTTCGAATGGTCACTCGCGGAGAGGCTAATCATTACTCGCCAACAGCTCCAGAACAAGAACGACCCAAATATTGCAATCGTTCCCGTTGACCACCCTTTCATCTCTGCCGCAGCTCTGGAAGCGGAAGGCATGAAACTCTTGGAAAATGTTATCACAGTCTTGTACACCAGCCAGTAAGCTTACCGTAGACCGCTCTTCCCCCTCTCCTCCTTGACACTATTTACAGGAATGTCGACATTCTGACAGCCATCTTGAACAGTTGGAGTAACTTGGTCAAACAACGTCCTACGTTGGTACAGTTGGTCGTATCGTCGCTGGCGTCTTGGTCGCCTGGCACACTGGCTGGACTCTCAGCTTCCGCCGTTAAAAGCGTTGAGAAGAGTATCCGTATACTGCTTATACACATCTCACGGTTGGTCTTTAGTGCTTTCAGCGTTTCCTATCCTAACACCTAACCTTCGCAAGAGGACCTCACGGCTCTGCGTTTGGTGCTCAGATTAACGAAGCGCTTTCTCAACAAGCTGTACGGATGGAGAGGGCATCTGCAGAGGAGAAGGCGCGCAAGGCCGCTGTCGCGGCCACTGCGGCCGAAGCTGTCAAAAAACGGCCTCTACCTACTGGTCCAGCTGCCGACCAACCCACGGATGCTAAGCGTCTTAGGGTCGAGGTTGACAATGCTGTAGCCAATTCAGCAGCATTCCTTGCCTCATTTGACTTCACGACGTTGCCTATTGCGTTGGTCACGAATCTCATCATCGATAACTTGCAAGCGTTCTCGGAGCCCGCTTTAGTGAGCCTGGTTCAGGCATATAGGCAGAGTAGAGAGGGCGCATCCGGGACAGGCCTACAACCACCCGATGGCGTTGTAGATGAAATCATACCAGAGGTACCTCTTGTAAAGGATGAGCCAGTTGACCCCCTTAAAATGGACATCGACGAGGAAGAGATGGAATATGAGCCGGATCGATTGAACGAGGCAGTGGGTAGATTCCTTTTAATGCCCAACTCTAATTCGAATGCCTTTTCGACAGCTTTCTAAAGGTGCTGAACCTGTCGAAGAAGAGGCGCCCGCAGAACTCCCCGAGGTTGCACCTAGTCTGGATTTGACCGACTTCAAGCTACCACCTCCAAAAGACCTTACAGAGGATGACCGTGTTGCTCTCATGCGAGGAGTTGTCAATCGCATATGTGACGGTGGGGAAGAAATGCAAGAGGCATCCCGTGCATCGTCTGCGGGTGTCCTTACTGATGACATGTGGATGTTGCTTATCGTTCGCATGATAACTCGCGTTCCCGAACCAACGGATTTACCATTGAACGGGGATAAGTCAAATGGAGAGGAAGAACAACTTGTAGATTTCTCTGCACGGCAGGACAAGCTACGCCAAGTACTCTGTGACTATATTATGGAAGACTTCCCGCCAAGGTATGCGTTTTCCATCATTCGTGCGGTCATTCATTTCTAACAGTTCATCCAGACTACGCCTTGCTACAACATGGATGAACGAAGAATGGTACAACGATCGAATAAGAACAGGAAATGGTTCAAACTGGGTATGATTCTATCGCTGGTATCTCTATCCGACCCTCACGTTGAATGACCAGAGACCCAATTACGACTCTTGGCTAAACCAACTTGTCTCCTCATATCAGACTATTCTTGAGAGCAAGGCAGAAGGGAAACCAGATAGCAAGGACAAGGCGTTCGCTAGATTCCTACTGGATCTCCCCTCCGTGCCAGTTGATATCCTGGATCTCTTGCGTGACCTTTCCGTTGACCCTGAAAAGTATGTCTTGTATTCTCTACTGTATCCCATGGCCGTATTGATCCGCGGTGATAGGATGCATGTCGGCTTTACAAGTCTTCGCGAATTTGTGCTTGAGCGCCCCTCACAAAGAGCGGAAGCACTACGTGTATTGTTAGATCTAACGACACATCCAGGTATGGTGGCCCAATGGCTCATGTCGTAACGTACAGGTTGACCGGTCCACACAGAATCTGTCACACGTCGCGCCGCTATCAATACCGTAAGGCGATGGGTACCGGGCGTTGAACCCATGGATAGCATGATACGCGACTTTGCACTCCAGATACTCCGCCGTTTGCAAAAGCGCTCTCCGAAGGGTGCCAAAACTACCAACGGAAACGAAGAGGATGGAAACATGGAGGATGGCCAGCTGCCACCTGAAGAACTCACACAAACACCATACCTTGCTGAAGATATCGAACTCCCGGCTGATAAATCAGCTGTGCTTCAACATGTTGAACTGCTTTTCGCTTTATCTGTCAAAGTTCCGGAATTCCTGGATGAGTACGTCGTATTTATACTACTTTCCACACTGTTCAAAGAGGACATTTTATTTTCTTACAGAATATTCTCAGCTTATGGTCAAATGGATATCTCTGTTCAAGAAGCAGTCCAAGATTTGATCACGGCCCTCATTAAATCCCTAGGATCAAGCAACGGCAAATTGCTGACTCTGATGCGAACCTGCCCTCATGGTTCTGAATCGCTCGCACTGAGAGTATTGTCTATCTTTACGGAACATGGAAGACCTAGTGCGCAGCTCGTCGCCCTGGTTAAAGGTCTCATTAGCGAGCGCGATCTCGACGCACGATTCCTCATCCCGATCATTGCGGAGATGGACAAGGTGAGTTGTACGCTTGCTCTTGCTCTTCCAGCTAGCCTTAAATCTGGAATGCCATAGGCGGATATCATGCGCTACCTACCCCGAATTGTCTCTATCCTCAATGGCCAGCAGGAACCGAAGAACCTGGTCCGTTCTGTATTTAGCTCTGTTGTTACCACCCCACCGCAAACATTTGGAAGTGTCACATCAAATCTACCTCGTGTTCGGCAGAGCGAGCTATTGACACCAGCAGAGCTGATGGTCCTGCTCCACGAGTCTGAGAAGGAAATTGGACTTAAGAGTGCTATCGAAGGTGCGCGCTCTACCTTAATCTCCGCCTTCATGTTTATGTGATTTTATATTCCCGCAGCCATCGGCATCTGCTTCTCGATGACCGACGTCTTCCGTTCCGAGATACTCGCCGTAGTGATGCAACAAATAGTTGATGAACCTGTCCTGCCTGTATTGTTCCTGCGAACGGTGTGTTATATCTCGAACTGCCCACGTTGGTGATTAAGATGGCAATTCCGGACAGGTAATCCAGGCTGTGACGACATACAAATCGTTGGTTGCCTTCGTCTCGACGACTTTGCTCTCCCGTTTGATTACAAAGAAAATATGGCAAAATCCCCATTTGTGGGAAGGATTTATTCGGTGTGCGAAGGTGATCGCTCCTGCGAGCTTTGGAGCACTTCTCCAACTTCCCAAGGAACAACTTCGGGAGCTAGTAGACAAGCAACCCAGTTTGAAGTCCGGCTTGCGGGAGTATGTGACCAAGAAGGCGGGAAACAAGGCTCGGGTTGCTGGGTTCTTGGACCTCTTTGGAGAGGACGACCCCACACCATCGACGACGCCATCGACGCCAATCGACCCTGTTTTGACCGCAGCATAACCATCTGTACCCTGCATTGTAATGATAATTTTATTCCGACCCCTGCAGCCGTGTATACTAGAGCAGCCTTTTATGCCCGCGTTCCGCAAGCGACAGTTGCCAGTTCCGTCATCTGAGTCGATTCCGCCAAACTCGTACAACATTTCCGTCCTACAGCTGAGGCCCGAGCTTTCAGATCCAACCGTGCACTGTGCACCGCTAAGGTGCCTTTATGCCACGCGGCGGCGTGTTAGCGGCAATTCGTAAACGAGGAGACATCCCCGGGTCACCGCGATCTTCTTCCATTCCGAAACATGGTGAACCTGTCCAGCAGCAGCAGCGATGACCAGTGCTCGTCCCCCATCGCCTCTGCTGGTTCAGAGAACATGGATCGGGGTCGATCTCGGGTCCGACGACGCTCAAACCAATTCAACGAACATTACAGCATGAGAAAAAGGTACTCCCCGGGCTCCGTACAATCAAGTGTCGATTAGGATTGATTGTGAGACCATCATCGTAGGGGATACCATACATTCATGTCCTCCTTCGGCAAAGCATTCCACGTCGAGAAGCGGTGGAAATTGGTGAGGGAGATGGGTTCGGGGGCCTACGGGGTGGTCGTGTGCGTCCTGCCGCCGCTCGAGGATGTCTGTTCCACTCACGCCGTTGGCGCAGATCGGCAGCGGACGAGATATCGGGCCAGACGGTAGCCATCAAGCTGGTCACACGAGTGTTTGAAAAAGTGCAGCTCGCAAAGCGCGCTCTCAGAGAGATCACGCTTCTCAGACACTTTGCCAACCACGAGAACATCACGGGGTTGATTGACGTGGATGCCATATCTCCGGATTTTCAGGAAATGTGCGTCTCGCTTTTCTCCTTGTTCGTCTTTTCGCATAATTCTCACTGCAGATACATTTTCATGGAGGTGAGTTCTATTCGTAGGGTGACGGCAACGATGTTGATTTGGAGGTTTCGTGTAGCCCATGGAAGGTCTGTAGCCTCCCAAAATCGATCTCAAGGGCACTGTCACTGAGCTTTCGTAGCTGATCTACACCAAATCATCAAATCTGGACAAACCCTCACTAACGAGCATGTCCAGTACTTCCTTTACCAGATCCTTCGAGGTAAATAAATCACCCAAACTGGTGCGCTTGAGTTTGACGCGTCGATTATACCTTGTACAGGTATAAAATACATTCATTCGGCCTCGGTCATACACCGAGACCTGAAACCTGGGAATTTGCTCGTGAACTCGGATTGCGAGTTGAAAATTTGCGACTTCGGTTTGAGCCGAGGTTTTGATGCCAGGCCTGACGAACACATCAGTGGGAATCTCACCGAATACGTTGCCACGCGATGGTACAGGGCGCCGGAAATTATGCTTGCTTTCAGGTAAGTAGAATGGTGCTGCTCTCTTCTGTTTGTGGCTGATCATGTTGACCAGTGGATACAACACAGCCAGTCAGTATACAAGTCGACACTCACTAAATAACAAGGAAAGTGCTGAAACGATGAAACTACAGTCGATGTTTGGTCGATAGGGTGCATTTTCGCTGAATTGCTCCTCGGGAGACCGCTGTTTAAAGGGAAAGAGTGAGTTCGTTTGTTCCGAATAGCATTATATCCTGACGATCATGGTCTCAGCTACGGTTAGTTCGTAGGAGATTTCATTGACTCTTCAGCCTGAAGATATTGTCGCCTCCAGTGGATCAACTCAACAAAATTCTTGATGTCCTAGGTACTCCCGAAGAAAGTGTCATCCATCGAATTGGGAGTGACAAGGTATCCGATTCTTAGAGGATCATAAGAGAGTTTCTGAGAAGGACCATAGGCACAGGCTTATGTTCGCTCTCTGCCTGTTAAACAAGCCATCCCACTCAACAAACTGCTGCCAACTGTAGATGCACAAGGCATGGCTAGAATTCTATTGCTTTGCCGATCTAATCTTTCATCGAAGCTCTTGACCTATTAGAGACGATGATCGCATTTGACCCATCGTCTCGCATCTCCGTTCCTGACGCTCTCTCACATCCATGGCTTGCATCATATCACGAAGAAACCGACGAGCCGGATTGCCCGACGAAGTTCGAGAGATGGAGAGACATTGAGAAGCTCGAAACGCTCGATGAATTTAGAGATGCATTGTGGAAGGAAATCGAGGATTATAGAATGGAGGTGCGAGGAATGAAACCCGAAACCCCGTTTCCTGGCGTGGCCGAGAAAGACCAAGTCTCGTCTTCGCGAAACGTATCACCGGTACAATCCATAAGATCGCCCACGGCGGAGAGGGACAACAGGTTCCTGGAGCCACCTTTGCCTCGCGTGAGCAGCCCCGGACAAGAACGAGACGGCATAGACACGCTTGCCCCTCCGACTATCACGGCGTCGGAGGTCTTCCACGCGATAGAGCCTACTGATCCCGTTGTCACCTACGCCCGGCGGTCCAGCATACTACTACCCGCTCGGCAGTCCACCTCTCCACTGGCATCAACAGTACAGCATGTTTTGCCCGCGGCTGTCGAAGGCCTTCCGACCACTACTAATGGTGTGGAGTTCCCAAGCGAGACATATGTCGTTCCCGCGCGGTCCAGAGCCGCGTCGACCACGGGAGGGGATGTCACTGTACGCAAACTTTTACGGACTCTTTCTACGGTTTCCATACACGAGAGCGTGGAAGGGCTACCTGAAGGTTTGGCGGGCGTTGCACCTATCGGAAGGTTTATTACGGATCAAGAGTCAGAGGCAGATGCACCGATCAGTGAAATGCCACTCGAATTTGCGGGCAAGAGAAGTGAAGATGAAGGGAGAGTAGATGAACAATGTTAAACTGATCTTGGGCTCTGCACCCATGTTCACATTGGGTCGGAATGTCACACAAAGCTATCACGATATGTCATGGATGATGCAATTACATGGATGCAGTGTCAATTTGTCAGTTGTCACCAAGTATGTGTTTAATTCCTGTTTCGGGAGTGAGCATCACCAAGGCACTGGATCCCTTAAGAACGACAAGACTCACTATTGATGATGTTCAAGTATGCTATCGATGCGGGGCTGTCTGGGTATTCATCCAAGAAGCTTAAACCATAGTCTGCACTCTTCCCGATCCGAGGATCCAGCGGTACCTTCCCTAGCAATTCCAGTCCAGTCTCCTTAGCCAGCCTCTCAGCGCCTCCTGTACTGGGCTTGAATATTTGACTCGATGTCTTGCAGTTGGGGCACACGAAACCCGACATATTCTCGACCAAACCAAGAATGGGGAGACCCATTTTGCGACAGAAATCAATCTCTTTGCGCACATCTTGCAGGGCGACCTCCTGTGGCGTCGTGATAAGCACGGCTCCATCGATGCCGCTCTCTTTGAGATACTGTACGATGCTGAGATGCTCGTCCGACGTCCCAGGAGGAGTGTCGATGACAAGATAGTCCAGGTCGCCCCAATCGACATCTTTCAGGAACTGGGAAATTAGGCCATTCTTCTTCGGCCCCCTCCACATAACCGCATCGCGGGAAGACGGTAACATGAATCCGACGGACATGACGCCGAGATTATCCTGCACGTATACTGGTGACCAACCAGTGGATGAAGAATGGACCTGTTCGGATGCAATGCCGAGGATGGTTGGTATGGAAGGACCACAGATGTCCACGTCCATGATCCCGGTTTGTACTCGTTCGTCCGCCGCGAATGCCCACCCGAGCTGGGCAGTAAAGGTAGACTTGCCGACACCACCCTTTCCAGAGAGGACGAGGATCTTGCGCTTCACGGAACGAATACGTTCACGGATGAAAGGTAGTGCGGGATCAGGGCCCTTTGGTATGCTGGTAGCGCAGATCTGTTGATTTGGACAGCCTTTACAAGCATCTGCCTTCCCAGCGAACTCGGATTCAGTGCCCTGAGCGGGTGTTAGAATGAAACTCGACAGGGGAGCTTGTCGTCTCACAGGGCAGTGTTCTGGCGCATTGGAAGGGACAGAAAAGGGATCAGGGATTGCACCAGGCTGATCCAGTGCGAGCATGATGATCAAAGTGATGGTGCAAGTCGACTAGCTTGCCTGTTTTGGAAAGCCGGTCCGGAGAGCTCCAAGGTTCTGTCGCTCGTGCCCTACAACAAGTCCATGTTTTTTTTTTGAGACCCCGCATATTTTATTCAACCCGCCTCAGAACCTTACTTGAAACGAGGAGGAGTTGATACTGCTTGTCGCGCTCAGACGCGCCAGCGTCGCTAATTGCCAGCAGCATCCTGTCTATCGTTAGTGAGTTCAGGGAATCAGTCTTTGGTTCCTATGACCCCATAGTAGTGGCGCGTACGCTGATGGAGATGATGGACAGTGGGTGTGACAGGATCCATCTGCAGCAGCTGCCTTTCACATCAGCACTACTGACTGGCAGTTGACTCGGGTGTGCTAGGCTGTGTAGTAAGGTATGTCCCTGGATGCTCGCCTTGCTCTCTGCAGTTAATCTACACGCGTGTTTTACCTTGCAATCCGTAGCGAATGACCCAAAATATCGCCGACAACCTTAGCCCACAATCATGCTATGGATCCCCATGTCTGAATTCGAACTTTGTGCCATCGTCTTCCCTGTGGAATTTCGGAATCCGCCATCCCTATCGGCTAGTCAACCACTATCGATTGATCTGTCATCATGTGGAAAGTCGCTAGCCATGGTAAGATATGGTACCTAATCCATGTATCGTGCACCGACACCTTACTCAGTCAGCCGCGATGGTGCAGATAACCAAGAGGATATTCAATTATTGATCAAGACGTTTGGGGGAATTCATCTCAGCAGGCCCACTTAGGTGACAAGCGTCGCTCACAGCAATTGTTTCGTATCTGCACCAGCTAGCTCCATGAAGTGGCTAGATCAGGTGTCACTCTTTTGTTTTCTTTTTATTTTTATTTTCACTTTCTTTTTCCGTGTCGCCTCTACGACGTGGGTGTTCAGTTGAAACACAATGCATAATGCTGACCCGAGGTCAGACGTCATTTTTGAGTTCCACCCTCGATCATAATGGACCACGATAATCGAGGGTGGAATTCAAAACATCAGCAACCGCGTCAGATTTACCCTCCCAGCGGTGGGTGCTGATATCACCGCTACCGTAAGCCAGACCTATTATTATTATAACGAACCATCGCGAACGGCGCCGTCGAAGCAGTCTCGTGTGAAGACTCGCTAGGATCATATTTCAAGAACTATCGTCACTTTACCGTCCAAAAACCGCCTTGGTGCACACTACTCGTCAGTAGCCCACGGTCACATCAGTTCCGCATCTCGACTGGCCCTACAGGCTGTCTCCTTCGGCTACAGTCAACTTTACCTCGATGTCTTGCAAAAAAGCTCCATTTTCAATAGACTTTATCATCATCGGTTCAGGTTCGCGTTTGAATGTCGGTTTAGTGGAAGCTTAATGTATATCATCCGAGTCCCCAGGCGTCACCGGTCTTGCTACGGCTCTCAGGCTATGCCAGGCTGGCCATAGGGTTACGATAGTCGACAAGGGGATCGGTCCTCGTGAGGTTCGTTTATTTCATCGGCATCTGATCGTCTTCATCTTACAATCACACCCCTCGCGATGCAGAGAAAAGGTGGTGTCCATCTTCCACCAAACCTCACCAAGCTTCTTATAGAGTGGGGATTTGCAAAACAACTGAGAAGATATGCGTTATCCATACGAGCCAGCATTTTTCTATCAGGTAAGCGCCCACTCTTACGGCATCTGGGCCGCTGACGTGTCGATACCGTATTTGCAGCCGATGATGGCCATGAGATCGGTTGCGTCCGATGGCAAAAGGACTTGTTAGACGAGTCGGGTGCCGATTATCTTGTGATGCAAGTTAGTCGGAGAAGCCGAATAGTCGCGACTAACTGACTGAATCAGTACACAGTACCAAGACCTATGCCAGATTCTGCTCGATGCAGCGAAGATTGCAGGAGTGCAGTTTCAGTTTCAGGTTGCTGTGACCTCTGTTCAGTCCGACCCAAGGCGACCGTGCATTTACTTGTCTGACGGTCGGCGGATGGATGCCCATGTAATAATTGGTGCGGACGGTCCACGAGGTATTGTAAGGGAATCGATTGATGGTCCATTGAAAGAGACATTAGAAGGGCACAGCGTTTACGTGTGAGTCTAGATCCTCCTAGACATAAACAGTGCTAATCGTGGGTCAAACAGAGCCGCCATTCCTCGAGATCACCTGAAAGGTGATCCCGAGCTGTATGAACTTACAGCATATAATGCAGACGCTCCTTCTGTATGTACAGTGCTTTGATTCGCAACCGGTATGCGCCGCTGATCTTGTAAAGTACCTAATATGGACAGGTGATAATCGCCATATAATGGCACTCACAACAGTACGCGTTGATTCTTTTGGGACTGCACCCGCCCACTTGTTGATCAACTACGTGCATTAGGATCAAGGGAGGATGTGCTCTATCCTCGCATTCCTCCCAGAGGCTGATACAGAAGATCATCTTGGTGACGATGTCACCTTTGACGGTGTACCAGTCCTGGGAAACACGCTGAGAATCGAATGTGAACCAAGGTGAGTACATCCTCCTAACATGATATTCGAAGCTGATTTGCTCGCTAGGTTACAGCGATTATTGGGTCGGGTTTCTATATATCTGCGCAAACGACTGTACCATCGCCAGTTTGCTGAGGATTGGGTGGACGAGTACGGAAGAATGATTGTCATGAGCGAAGCAGCCTACCCGATATGGGTAAAACTTTTGCTATATTCAACATTCCACCACGTTAATCTTGTTCAAGACGTTCTGCATACAGGCTTGTAGCATGCCAGTCGAGGATGCCGGTGTGCTAACCACACTGTTCACGTATCTCAAGTCCGAAGAGCAAATATCGCACCTTGCTCATGCCTTTCAAGAAATTCGCGAACCTCGCGCACGATCCATATATTCCAAAGAAACGAAAGCGTTCGGCACTTTCTGGACGCCTCCTGGTCCCGGAAGGGTTGCGCGTGACGAGGCTCTGATGAAAATGCTGTTAGAAGGTCACAAGGGATGGGACGAAGACAAGTTCCGCTGGCAGTGGGAGGAAATCTGCGAGGTCTTTACCTACCATGGGAGAGAGGCGGCTGAAGACTGGTGGGTGGTGTGGGGGAAGCTGTGGGAGAGGAGCCAACAAGGGCACTTGAACGACCCAGACAATCTTCAGTAGGTGGACTACCGACAACTTTGGCAGACGATGGACAATGAATAACAATTGAACGATGGATTTTCGTAGATACCTTCCTCACGGTTTTCACAGTCGACACGCGCTCGCTTTCTCGCATCTTCCTTTAGGTACTCTTAGCAGCTTATATCATGGGTTGTTATTTGCGCGACTATTGATGTAGGTCGTCTAAAGAGCCGGACGGGCAGCCTTCGTCTACGTGAATATGTTGAATAGGAGGAAGTGGTAATGCGGATGTATATTGCGAGGAACAGCATATGTGAACTGGTGCCAAATTAGGCTCGGAACGCTCATTAGCTCCAGAGGGTGTCATTCACGTATAGCAACTTCTGCAGAGAACGTCAGCGTCGAGCCAACCAGCAAACCCGAGAAGCGCACTAAAGAACTCGTATGAGAGCCAACATAGGGCATTGCTGGGCATATGGGTCAACACGCGTGGGGAGATACCTCGCCCAAATCCTTTGATGCCGTCCCGTTTCCAAACAACTCTGAAAGCGTCCATCATGCCACCCAGTCTCCGAATTTCAGGATCTTGTGACGTGCCACGGGTCTGTAGGAGTGTCTTGGCCACGTCTAGCGGTGTCGTCACGCCAGCGGCGACACCCCCCGCCAAACCGCCTGCGATCATGTGCGTTACGGGGGAATACTGTCCATTGGGATTCAACACCTTTTTTATTTGTTCGTAGACTGTGAATTGCACAGCCGTGAACGGAACAGACATCGCCAGTGTCGTGGGATATGACACGTAGAAGGCACTCAGGCCCTCGTTACGATGAACCACTCGCATCGCGGTGAAGACGGAATGGAACTCGGATTGATGTACCTGCATCCGTTGTTTGATGACTGTAAGCGAAATGGAGTTGGGTGGGCGAAGATCGCGGGAAACCATGGGGAAGAGCTCACCGTCAAACGGATTCATCAACGCATCACTAGCGATCGTAGCAGCAGCACCAGCCAAAGCTATGGTAGAATGTGAGTGGTCGTGGATGAACTCAAAACGCTGGGGACAAGGATAGAGTCCGGAAACAAGAAACTTGGATGCGAGGGTAAAAAGAGATGGCGAAATGAGCCACATACATGTCGCTAGCCACTGGTTTCCGACATTGTTGCCGCCCGCGAGTTCCTTCACAGCTTCATATGTTCCAAAATGTACTGCATGAGCGGGGCCCGCGCCCAGTATTACCGATGACACGCCTCGCCAGAGTGCTCGCATGCCCTCCGTGGACGATATTCGAGTGAAAGCGTTGCCAATACCCGTGTATACTGCTGCAGGCGAGGGAGCGAAGACCTGCATTCGCGTCTGGAAACGTGGACTATGATGAGTACAGCACGAACTGCAGAAGATACACACGAGCCTTGATGCTGTCTATAGGAAACATGACTGCGTGTTCCGTTATACCTGCCTGAGCAAAATTGTTCAGCATCCTGCATCGTCCTTTGCTCGCGCCAGTCGTGTTCCGGAGCACCCAACGCATGCGAGGCTGCGGAAATGGAAGTGTGCACGACTCACCATAGCACCCGCCAACATATTGACCTTGTGGACCGCAGATGAATGAGATGGCGGGTCGCGCACGCAAAAGGAAGACATACCGTGAGGCCCGCATTGGATGGTAACGCCTCGTAGTCGACCTCCTCGGCCATGGGTGCGAGTTTGAGTGGTGCTGGGTGCCAATGTGTCGAGGAGTGGCAGAAGCGGAGTGAGGGAGAGAGAGCAACCGGCTTTTGTCGCACGAGACTGCCGCAGCACGTAGTATGGCCACGCGGTAGGACTGGTATGCGAAAAAAAAAGTCGGCGCGGAACGATGGACCGCGCTGGCCCACATTTCAGGACGAACCGCTGCCAGTGTCCCGTTCGCGGGTTTGTGTCCACACGTCATCCAACTGTCCCCGATTCAGATGCTGTTGAAACACGCTCTATATCGTAGGAAATACACAGCACCCAAAGGTAGTCTACGCCATTCATTCAGCCCTCTTGCTCCAAGACATACCATCTGGTCTGATCTTGTCCTTGGCAGCTAGTCTGTCGTGCTCTTCGATATCTCTGACGGAATACATCCAGCACATGCAGACGCGAACAACGATTCTGGGATACTCACACAGCTTCCCATGGGTAGTCTAGCCTGGAAGCAACGGGACAAAAAAAGAAACCATTCAGAGGCTGATCAGAATTCCATCGCCGAGGTTATCGATGCATCTCTTACCACACATTGCCCACTTCTGCGCCGACGAAATACCTGTGGGAAAACCATCTCGCTCAGCGTGTGATGTCCCACTTTCATGATCGCAGCTCACTGCACATCCGGCGGTAGATGCCCGAGCTTCTGCTTCTGCTTGTTGTGCACAACAAATACTGCGAATTCAGTGCGATTGGCTTCGCGCTCAGGCTCCGGAAGAGCCCGTAGCTCTCCCTCGACATCCTTTCGGAGTTCCGAGAGGGCGTACCTATGAGTAAGTTGAGAACTGTGGCTGGAAAATCCGCTTATCCGGTGTTCCATACTGGAGAGTTTTCCGCGAATCATCAACTTCGTCCTGCGGCTCTGAGTTATCAGATAACGCGCCTCGAGGACCGATTACTCACAACAATTAAAACTCTCCGGCCTAACAATGTCTTGCCGGAATCAGGTCCCCTGTGATTTGTGGCATATGGTATTTGCGTGCTCAAGTAGGGAGGACGCTCACAACCACTGCGTGCGGATGACCTCGTTGCCGATCTTTTCGACGGTCGTTCCCGGGAGTGCTTCGTAGAGCGAAAGGCCGATGGCTTGAATAGGAATATTTCTGTTCGTTGACTGATCTTTAAGGAAAGTGCGCTACGGAGAAGACCAGGAAGCTCAATATCAATATGTGCCGACGCAGCATGCCGAGGGGCGAGGAAGGCTTACCAATACTCGGGCAGGAAAGAAGCCGCTGCGACGCAAGAACTCGGTCAATGCGATTTGCATCGCGAAGATGAGCTAGGGACTGACCCTCCCCCTGAACCGAAATCGGTCAGTCCTGACGCTGAGGCGCCGACAAGGAGCACGAACCGATTGCAATGAGCAGATCCGGCTTGAACGGTGCGATTCTGTCAGCGCTTGCCTTGATTATTTGGTGGATGTCATTATAGGTGGCGTGGAGGTGCTCAGACTCGCCCATGACAATATTGGAGGGAAGCGAAAGCGGCTGATCAAATGCTTTGGGATATCACAGACACGTGACCGACATGCCGTTCAATTGCAAATCTGGGCGGTGATTGCACCTGCACGGCCGCAATGCATCATGGACGAGTACATGGCAATTATCATTTCTGCTCGGACCATCAAGACAATGTACAAAAACATCCTTCAACTAACGATGGGAAAGAGACAACCAATTGATGACGCCTGAATCGGCTGGACACCTGGTAACTCGAATACAGTACAGCTTGGCTGTAGCTATTCACGTGCTCGAGTATTGCTCCCTGTGTTCAAGCGCGGTCTTTTCTTGATATTAGTCAAGCTCCGAACATTCCTGAGATGCACACTGACCCCAGAAGTTGGCCTCTTCACCAGTCTCCTCCAAGGACCCGCGTTTGTCTGTTCTTAATGTCAGTTAAAATTCAAACCTCACATTATTACTAACCCCAGAAGTTGGCCTCTTCGCCGGTCTCCTCCGAGGACCCGCGTTTGTCTGTTCTTAATGTCAGTCGACATCCAAACCTCACATTCTTACTAACCCCAGAAATTGGCCTCTTCGCCGGTCTCCTCCGAGGACCCGCGTTTGGCTATTCTTCATGTCAGTCGACATCCAAACCTTGCATTATTACTAACTCCAGAAATTGGCCTCTTCGCCGGTCTCCTCCAAGGACCCGCGTTTGGCTATTCTTCATGTCAGTCGACATCCAAACCTCGCATTATTACTAACTCCAGAAATTGGCCTCTTCGCCGGTCTCCTCCAAGGACCCACGTTTGTCTGTTCTTCATGTCAGTCGACATCCGAACCTCACATTCTTACTAACCCCAGAAATTGGCCTCTTCGCCAGTCTCTTCCAAGGTCCCGCGTTTGTCTGTTCTTAATGTCAGTTAGAATCCAAACCTCACATTATTACTAACCCCAGAAATTGGCCTCTTCGCCGGTCTCCTCCGAGGTCCCGCGTTTGTCTGTTCTTAATGTCAGTTAAAATCCAAACCTCACATTATTACCAACCCCAAAAGTTTGCCTCTTCACCAGTCGCCTCCAAAGTTTCACGTTTGTGGCCTGCGTCTTTTTCCCTTGTAGGTCAGTTAGTGCAAGACATATTTAACGCTAACTCGGACCCCGCTTGTTCTTGATATATCCTCCGCTTCCCACCTCGCGGCGGGCAAGACCTATGGGGTTCGCTTGTGCCGTGCTTGCAACGAAGAGCGGCAAGAGTGCAGTGAGATAGAAGAAGGACACTTTGAGCTGCATGTTTGGAGTTGCTACTTTCTTAACGATGTCAGTAAGCTGGTTTTTGCCATCCCAACCACATCCTTCTTATAATCGTTCTGCAACCATTCCTGTGGTTGCAACGTAATTATTGATCTTATCAACCTTTTTCGAAAAAATCACATTCCTTCCATTTGACTGAGTCCTGCTCTTCACGGTGACCGACCATGTCCGTGAGTGTTATTTGTCTGATCGGCCTTTCTGATCTAACCGACGGAAGCGGAAACGGGTTGCTTTTCTTCTGACCAGTCTGGCTCTTGCCTACGGGGGACCCCCGCCGGTCGTAAGTGTCGTATACCTCTCAGGGTGTCCACGTCGTAAGGCTAGTGTTATTTGTAACGTGATCATCGGCCATTAACGGCGAGAACCTCTTTTTTCTTAATCCGTGGTTGAATTTATCTGATCTTGCATGCCTATGGACTCTTCCCTGAACACCGTCGGCCGCTTAGTTTCTAGACTAGACCAACACTCGATTGGAAGAGTCAACCACAACCCACCATGACTTATCCTTCCAGCGGTGCGATCAATGGGGCGGCTGATGATGGCAGTCTCGAAGCCCTTCTAACAAACGGCGACAAGACACAAGAAGTACCAGATCGAGAGTCAGCCACGTTCCTTGGCCCAAGGCCGTCCTGTGTTCTTGTTCTCCTTCTGTTTCTTGCCTCCACCTTCTTTGCCTTATGGATAAACGCCATTCGAAATCCTTGCCCTCTCGACCCCCTCCTGGCTTACTGTGAGCCCGAATCATGTGTATGTGATACGACATCTGATCTGTTGCATGAAGCACCAGTGAACGAAGCAGTTGTGTATGTCGAGAGTCGGTTCGACGGAAGCACAAACGCCACCTCCATTTTTCGTGGCCACCCGAGTCCCGGAATTGACGCCGCTTGGACAAGGGTCAGCATAGATGGTAAAGCACCAACTCGGACCCTGCATGCTGTTTTGACCGCGTCGACAGCCAAAGCAACTCGACTAACACGTGAGCAGTTCTTGATGACTGGTGGGAACGACAGTACCGCCGCTGTCAAATACCGACCCGATGATGGTGGGGGCTACATGTCCCAGGTCGATGGTTATCATCACGTTCACTGTCTGGTAGGAATCCAAGCTGATCATTTACCACGTGTTGACGATCCCCTTGACATGTAGGATTTGCTAAGAAAGTACCTCCGACAGGAGTATTACGTCTCCTTCGACCCGTCTTTCAACCACAACCTTCGCCCTCATCTCGGTGTGTATCCTCCATGGCTGTATCTCGACGATAACTGATAAATATTGTAGGGCACTGTGTCGAGATAATACGGCAAAAGCTCATGTGCACATCAGACCTTACGATGATCAGCTACGAGCGAGTTAGCAGTCCTGATCCCCTGCGACCGAATTTAAGTGCCATGCATCAATGTGTGGACTATGAACAGATCCTTAATTGGTCGGATGAACATAATGCACACGTCCTGAAGGATCATGTCGTTATGTTTGGGGACGCGACAGAGTTGGCGGAAGATCCCATGTAATGCTCAGTGGTTTTGTTGTTTCGAAATAAGCCAGGATGGTCCAGCTGGTGGTATGGCCGCAGGTGCCAACAGGGTAGCTAAGTCGAGTAGCTGTTTTGGTGTACTTTCTAGGAAACGCGGACCGTCGAGGTCGATAAGATTCGGTAAATTATGATCATAGCGGTATCCTCGCCCACGACAGCACCTTGTAAAGCTCCGTTTCGGAGCGGTGATCCTTGGACTAGCGACCCTATAGGAACACGAGCTCATGAAGACCAGTGCCTCAAATGAAAGGGTTACTGTAATTGCTCATCTGAAACATTCCCGCTTTTCGCCCTTTCTCACTGAGGGTGCTTATGTCAATGCGTCGTACACCGCGTGGCGCGCCGCCGGCAGCTTCCGACGTCAACTGGCCTTTCCAGTTCAAGCTCGCTTTCCGCATAGAGCACCGTAATCCTTACACTATGGCCTGGAAGCACGGACCGCCACGCTCGGAGAGCAAGCTGCTTGCTGAAGAAGAGCGTCAACTCAATGGGCTACTCAGAGTCCTGTACGTTCACCAGCAGTGCACGCTCGAGCATGTTCTGGATCACCCCGGCTGTGCCTCCGCGCTGTATCCACCCGCCGAATAGATCGTCGCGTGGATGACAAGTTCCCCGATCTCGACCTGCCAATCGGACGAGATGGACAGTTTCACGTGGACAACTCTACAACGCAACAGTTGGATCCGTTGGATGTCGGGCCTCAGGTAATAATCCCTTCTGGGTCATACGGGCTTGCCTGGCATGCGTGTGTACCATGGGTAATCAGAACGTGGCGTGTAGGGCCCACTGCGATCGGATTTGATTGATGACTGTCTCCGCATGGGCCCGGAAATCAAAACCATTGGAAAAAAAGCCTGCAGGCCTGAGACTAAAATAACTTCGCTACCTTAACTCCCCAGGTTCGTAACTCGATAACGATTAGTGGACTCTCGATTCGAAAGCTCGGCGCATGTGTGAGCATACATGTGTTCAATTTCAACTACGGAGGTGGGCGTGACCAACAATCAGTTATCGTTCAGTAAGCACTGAGCCGTTTACATCCCCCCGCTGACCGAACCATCTTCCACCTCCATGTTGAAGCTGGGGAGAGTGCAAGTGTCAACTGCTTCTCGAGCAGCCCAATCGAGGATCTTGTCAAAATTTTTGCATCGATGGATGGTATTGGAATTCGAGATGGGGCCCCTGCGACCACGTACCCAGTAATACGCCACCATGTTGAGGTCAGGATAACACATGAGGGCTTGGCGAAGAAGCTCGACACAAGTATCTATTACGAGCAACGGGTCGTCGGACTTAGCTCTGGAGAACTGTGAGAGTACAGATTGCCATCTTACCAAGCCGGTTCATTAGCGTCTCATCTTCGACTTGGAAAGCTGGGTCAAACGATTCGTAGTATGATCGATATGTAGCTTTGCGAAGCATATCCTATCGATAAGGCAGATTCATGACATATGATACAGCGTTTGATCGAGCGACATACCAGACATTGGAGGTGGTGGGTGACCTCCAGAGATACGGGGTACCTTCCACCTTGCTCCCCCGGAATTTTCACGGTCATCGAAGTGACTGCCATCCCCATCTTGTGCATTTGTTCCTCGGTCACACAGATGGGTTTTACTGGACGACGATACGATGATCATAGTGCTTGTCAGCTCACTGGGCGATCAGAGAAAACTGTTGCTCACCATCCGTACTTATACGACGCCAAGCAGCATCGACGTTGGAACTAGGATTCCCAGATTCGTTGCCTCGCCATGGCGTTGTAAAGTGCAAGGCACCTTTATACTTGACGCCATCAACGTACTCGATAGCTTCATTTGCTGGAGCTGGAGCACTCTGCCATGAGCCCACAAGCACGAGGAAGAGATGTAAGTACCGCTCACAATATTTAGCAACATAAGTACACTTGCGCATCATGATCGCGGTGATCCAAAGCGTGAAGAAGAATGCCGACAAGAGGACCAGCACGCCACGAGCGAGCCATTCCCAACGACGAATAGCGCGGTTGACTGTCTTGAATTTCACTTCTTGCCGTAGGGATGAATACCCATCGGCACCTGCGGGAGCATCGAACGGCCTTCCCTCGCTGATGTCGTATTGACGGAGGGGGACGTATTGGGTGTTTGTTGGCGCCATGCTATGCTCTTCGTCTCACCCCGATCACCTTATCTCAGGACTGAGCCAGAAATCAGTGCTCAAATTTTTGGTGTGAACAACACCTAATACACGCCAACGGCAAAACTAGGTTCAAAGTTCGCCGGTTCCTGGTCGTCAGCAAAAGATCCACGACGGAGAAGCCTTCTCAAACCCCGCAGCCCGGATGGCAAAACGGCGAAACACTGCTGATCACCGAGAATCCCGGTATTTCTACAAAATGATACGGGTATTGCATTTATGTAACCATCATTCCAGGCTGGACGCAATGATCATGGACTTACGACGGTCAAATGGGGTGTGAGCGGGCCGCTGTGCCTCGCCTGCGTCGCGTTCAGGGAGTTTATTTTGTCTGTGCTCGCCGATAGTATTGGTCATGGATTTCTTTGAGGCTCTCGATCCAGACCACTGGCACGCGTCGCCGCTCGTTGGCGGCATCATGAAATGAATCAATGAAGGTCCGATTTGAAAACTCGAGAAGAGCCGCCGCTCTGCGATACGTTGGCCGTGCCCTTGTTGACAAACGTTGCGTGTCGATTTTGGTCGCGGCTGTAGTACGCTATAAACAAATAGGAATGGCACGACGGCATAATTGCGGGCAATTGAGATATGTGTGAATGCACCACAGACCTGACTTCGTGTATTGCCCCCATCAAGCCACCGTCCAAGGTCACACCGTACCGTTCGGGAGGCGGAACTGAGTATCAACCGTCATAGTGCCCAGTGAAAACTAGTTATGGCGCTGGCGGGCGTGGAGTGATGCTGTGACGACCCGACCCGAATAATACGGCATCATATTCTCCGCACAAAACGGGTCTTATATCATAAGTGTCGTATGGCGGGGCATGACCTTGTGTGATACTGTGTGGCGCAGTCACAATAACCATCATATCCCGCAGGCTTGAATCTGCTCGACGGACGTGGTATCATTGCCACTAGCTACTACATGGCACTGTAGTTAGGGGAGGAAGGGGGGTACTACTGGCATTGTGGTGAGCAGCACGGCCCGTGGTGGGATGCCGGACTGGGGACGTTGACAATGGCGTACCATCTGACGGCAGATGCGACACGGCTTCTGTTCGTTGTCAATCTGCTGGGCTTGTTGATGGTCCAGGAGATGCGGCAGAGCTTGGAAGTGAGTCTTTGGACATTATTGCAGATGGCGCGATGTGGGAGGAGATGCGGAGGCAGTGAGGGGTGACACAAGAGTGGTTGGGCAAAGCGAGCAGCACCCTCTGCCTCAGACAGAGCAGGCCCAGGTGGAGCGCGAACTGCGAGGGCAGGTGGGACTGCCTTGCAGCGGTTTGGGGGCCCACGAAAGGCCTGCTGGCATGCCTGAGACCCAGGGTGGAGAAAGCTGTGAGACACCCAAAACGGGCCGTTTGTGGTCTGGTAACGGTGGATGAGTGTGACGAAAGGCGTGGTGGAATCGTGATGGCAAATAAACAGGCAGGTGGGGGCGTGGGGGAAGAAGAGGATGTATGTTGCCTTCGCCATGCCACAGACCTCCACTGAAAAGAACTGAATATGTGCACTGATTTTCAGCGACTCAGTGTTGAAAGTAACCCAACCCGTGCTTGGGTCGTTATGATATAGTCCTGTCTAGGTGTGGCGGATCAGCGCTTGGAACAGCTTGCTCAGTTGGCGAAGACTGAGATGGACCGATACGAGTAACGAATCCATGCACGCCATGCTCAGAGATGTGTCAGAGGCACTTATCAGTAGCTGTGGAATATATAGAGACACTGATCTGGGAGGACATCAGTTTGAAGGAATGAGAACGACGAAGGTGGTGGAAGGCAAGAAAGCAGTTCAAGTTGTGCGGCGTGCCCCAAACGATGTAGACTCCGACAGCTAAGTTACGATGGGTGGCTTGTTGTTACAAAAGCACGCTGATTGTATCGCACAACTTGGAGCACATTGCGATGATTGCAGCGATGTTATGACTCACAATCGCTCTCGCGACGATCGCTGTGATGGCGAGGAACGCCAATCGGGATTAGTCATACAGCATCACCCGCCCGCCAGCGTCATAACCAGCTTTCGCTGAACTCGACCCATGGCAGGGAACGGTATTGTCCTCTGGCCAAAAGGCCATCGGAAGTCTCGCCAAGAGGCCCTCCGACGTGACCAGGCAGGAGACCCAGAGGCTCAAGTTCGTCCCAACACTGCCTGCGCGGAGGAAGAAAGAGTATGCGATCCACGCAATTGATCCTTCGCTCGTTCTCATGCCATAGGTACACAGAGAGATCAAGCAGGTATGTAACATCCTCGTTCATCCTCGCGTGTGACAGTGATAGCCCTAGGAAACGCCCCATACAACCATCTCCAGACAAGGGCAATGCCAGGGGACGTGGTAGAGGGAAAGGGAGGGGAAAAGGGAGAGGGGCCGCACCTACTCGACCACCTCCGACTGAGATGACTGCTAGTGGGCCCTTTGCAATGGGCCCTGCTCTTGCAAACACCTCTGCGCAGCGTAGCAACTCGGAACCAAACTTTACACCCATCGCTCCACAAGGGCCGACAAAAGTGTTTGCTTTGGGTGCCAACCTGTTGAACGCAGCAGCGCCGACGTTGAAAAAGGACAAGCAGCGTGAAAACACGCTAGTTGACATGGTACGGACGACGGAAAACGAGAGTGACGAAGACTACTCAGAGCCTGATGAAGGTGTCGAGATCATCGACATGGAGAATGTGGGCAGTTGGATTGGATGTCCCCCGAGATTCTGCAGAAAGAGTGGCGAGACCGAGGAAAAAGGAATGTAAATAAAGAAATTGAGGATTTGTTGCTATCAGATTCAAACCGAGAGGGTAACTTTTCTTCGCTTCTTTGGCCTCGTCTGACTGCATGCTCCCATAGGACTTTCCACGAAGAATGTGGACCCTTCAGACGCACTCAACCTGAGCGAGAGCGAGGAAGAAGAAAATCTTGAAGATCTTATATAAGATTTTGCGATCGAATCAAATGTAGCAAAGGTCCGTACTCTCTTCTCAGGACCACGAACCTGTAACAAGGCCAACGATACCCCAGGAGGGTATTCGACGAGAACGACTATATTTTTTCCGATTTCCTGAACTTTTCCCAATATTTGTATTGACTTTGGCGCCAGACGGAGAGTCCTCGAGAGAAATGGATGTAGGCACACCGGCTGGGGGCATATCTACCTTGAAGCGCAAGGTATCTTTTGCCGCGGATGCTAAACCTCCAGCTCCTATATTTGGATCCACAACACCGGCGAACCAGCTTGGTGCTGATACGCCAAAAGAAATGCCCAAGGTAGACAGAGTGATTGGCCGTCTCGAGGTCTATCGCAGCGGAGCGGTGAAGATCTCCTGGGCAGCGGAATTGTACTAAATGTAGGAATATTTTTAGTGCTGTCGTCGTGGCCTGCCGACAGGTCAATCACAGGTCTCGGAAGCCACACAACCTTCTTTCCTTCAACAAGCAGTCCACCTGGACATAGAGAACAGGAAGCTTCACGTATTGGGAGAGGTCAACAAGAGATTCGTGGTCTCACCGGATCTCGATATCCTGTTGGCCTCCTTGGAGAGTGCAGACGCTAGTACTGGTACGGCCGTGTTGGACAACCCCAACCTCATCCAGATGAACACAGTACAGTAGGCATTTGGAACGGGACCAGACTTATGACTAAATATTTGTTCATCATACAGGACTGCTCCACAGGAACCCACGAGAGCCCGAAAAGGTAGATTCGTAGATACGGACATGGATAGTTACAAAGGAATCTATAATGAGTTGGTCAGCGCGTTGCCAATAGCGCACGGGACAAAAGAAATAATCAGAAAAAGCGGCGGATTAGTCCACCGAAGGTAGCTGAGATGGTTTTCTGCAGCGCAGGGTAGTCCTGCATAAAGCCAAATGCCTCAAACATCATGTACGTAGGGAGCAGCGACAGGCGGACAAGCGGGACTCACCATCGTCGAGGGACAAGTTGAGGCGGTGGCGAAAATTTGTGGGGAGCCGGCTTTGCTTTTATATGGGCGGTGGGAAACTCCGACGGTTGGTTCAGTCATGTCTGCGTCGGACTCGCCCACTCCCCAACAAGATGCTCCGTCAACCACTGCCGTCGCCGCCAGCGCTCCTCAGCCCCAAACCCGCCAGGCTGCAGAAGAGGCACGCAAAGACCGCACTTTGGCTGAATTCCTCCTCATGCTTGACGAATACGAACCCCTAGTCCGTCGGCCGTTTCCGTCCATCTTTTTACTCACCCCCGTCGCTAGATCCCCAACGAGGTCACAGACTATTATCTCCAGAGGGTTGGCTTCGAATGCGACGACATCCGCTTGTGAATACACCCTTTCTTTTTCTTTGGTCGGGGGCGTGCTTATGCCTGTCTTTTCGCAACAGAAAGCGACTTCTTTCTCTTGCTGCACAAAAATTCGTCTCCGACATTGCCTCTGACGCGTACCAACATGCGCGCATACGAACAAATGCGGCAGGTGGGCGTGCTCGTGCGGCCGTCTCGGGTCCAGGAGCTGCCAAGGTTTGTCTTTACGCTGACTATGTTCTCGTCGCCGAGCTCCTGATGTCTCCAAGGACAAAACAAGGACGACGTTAACCATGGACGACCTGAGCGCGGCCCTCGCTGAGTACGGCATTAATGCAAAAAAGCCCGAATTCTTCCTATAATTTGTATTACCAGTAACTGCACATCCCTTGCGTGTAACATTTGCTATCGACCTATGATCATCATGGCATTCCACGATGTAGCCCGATACAAAATAAACCCAAGAGTACATCAGGTTACTATTGCTATCTTGTGTCCTCCCAAATTGATCGGCGGACATATAGAAATGGACAAACTGCGTTCGCGGAGCATGCCCCAGCTTACCCACCAGTCTTCTGCAGCCTCCCGAGCACTGTATCCAAGAACCTCGCTAATTTCTTCCCATTGCAATCTCATCTTGCCTTCGTCCCAGCCTTGCAGCCCTCGCGTCACCATAGCCCGGAGAGAGAGATCCCGTTGATCTCGAGTCGGGCCAGGGGGCAGCCATACGAGCTGAAAGCCTGACATCTCTTTCTCGTGCACGCTTCGACAGCGTTCCTCCCGCAGCTCTTGAAATGCTTCCACGAGGTTGGGCAGTTGTCCCCAGCTTCTTAGCCGAGACAAAAGCCCCCCGAGTACCTCGGCGTCCTCGACTTGGAGACTTGCGCTATGTGTGATGCAAGGCTGTCGATGGACGTCAGGTAACCAGAGTTGGCAAATTCAAAATACAGATCTAGTACCAGCGACGGATGAGCCGCTTCGCCCATGACAATGATCCTTCCTGACTCGTCCACCCAATCTGCCAGGGGATCTTTTTTGACGTACCGCTTCCGCTGCAACACGGGGCAGAAATCGAGGAGCCGCTCGAGCCTCGACGACAATGAGCGAAGCGCCCAAACATCCGAACGAATCGCTTACTTTGAATCTCCAGAGAAGCGGAGCTTCTTTCTTGGTATCGTGTAATTCCACTCGTCAGTCGAATCGTCTGAATCGCTCCAACGATCTGGCCAAAAGACATGTATGGTGTACTCGCTGTTATCTCGCTGGCAAATGGATCACGTGAATGACGCGTAAAAGAAGGGGGAAAAGCGAGCCGCACCACAGGAAAGCCGACCGCGTGTGCAGACGTGCCCATCCAGATGGGGTACTGTGAAAAAAAAAAAAAAAAGATGTTCGAACCCCGAGACGCAACGCACGCGCACAACGCCCTCACCTGTGGTCCACCCCGATCGGGATTTGTAAACGCGTCAAGCTCGGGGTCCCGGCGCAGCTGTTCCCGGGAAATCGTCGCGCTATCGTGACCCTTGAGTGTTTACGCCTCGCGCACAGACGCTCACACACGCTCACACGTAGACGGAGAAGTTGTTCGCGCTGCCGTTGCGCCGCACCGCCGGCATCCCCTCGACAGCCTCGCGTACGACGCCACACGACCCGTCTGCGCCAACGATCAGGTCTGCGTACAGCGCCCTACCCGACGCAAGCTCGACCCTCGGTGGGTGGGCGACAACCTTGGCGATGGGCGTGTCGTAAGACATCTGTACGCCTACCGACTTGGCCGCGGCGTACAGCATTGCATAAAGGTCCTGATACTGGGGCGACAATTACGCTCAACGGTGACACATCCGATGACACACGCGCGCGCGCCAGACGAAACGGACACTCACATGCATAAGGAGGTACTCCGCACCGATCTCTTCCAGCACCTCGGTCTGGGGCCACAGCAGATGGCCCACCATCTCACCCGTGTCCACTGTCGCGCGTCATTCGGGGATCTGCCGCGGTGGGCAGTGGGGACTCACTCGAATAACAGTGACTCCGTCTGGTCGGCCTGCCCCATCGCGCGACGTGTTCGCCGAGTCCCCACTCCTCGAGGATCTTGGTGAGATTTGGCGGGACGCGTACGCCACATGATTTCTGGAGTGCACCAGGATGGGCGCGTCGAGGGTCACGACAACGGCCGGAAGGATCGAACGCACAGAGGACGCACCTGTTCGGGCCGCGACTTGTCGATAACATGGACCTTGTGGCCCGCCTGCGTGAGCCTGAACGCGACGGCCAAGCCAGACACGCCTGCGAGAAGGCTCGGTTGAGCGCGCACAAGGAGGGGCTCTCAAGGACACCACTCACCACCACCCACGACGATAATGTTCAAGCTCAGGGAAGCCTTGACGAAGAAGGACATCACGTTTGAGCACTGGGATCCAGGATGTATTGTGTTTGTGTCTTGAAAGGAAGGCCGGAGACAGTAGGAAAAGAGCGAGGGGTCACGTTGAATTTCCGGTGGGATATAAAGTCGTGCAAGAACCGAACCAGTAGGCCTGTAACGTGGCCAAGTATCCCATGGAGTGTCAAGCCAAAAAAAAAGACAAAAAAAGGACACGAGTTTGATCGCTTCCGCTCCGTGTGACACGCGAGAAGTGGTGACCACACCTTTTTTTTCTGCCGCCGTAGGACGCAAACCTTGAACGCGAGCCCAGTGCATTGGCTGAGAAACGACCTTGCCAAGGGCGAAAACGTTGGACATAAGCGCGAACCGCTTCTACCGAAGAATGGCATTCAGGATCAGTCAACAAGTGTGTCCCGGCCTGGCCCGTGTGGCTTGTGGAATCATCATCGAATGCATGATATCGCCGTATCAGTCTGATTCCAATCTGGATGGCCATCCGATACACCGCGGGCAGTACGGTCCTGGCAGACGTTCCGGAACGAGGGATTCTAGGTGGGTCCATGCCCCCACACAGACCAATCTTGGAAGAGCCGTTACTACGGAATGGGGCTAGCCCCGCTTCGGCTATACCTTATCTTTTGAGGCTAGCGGCACAAGTGGATCGCGGGGGCGGGAAGTGCAATGCTGATGGCAGGGCGACGATGATCCCATCAAAGCGGAACTTTCCTTGCATGCAATCACTGTTTCACATACCGTTGACTGATGGCGAGAGCGTGGACACCGGCTCGTGATGAGCCCGGAGAAGTCCCAACCGTGGCAAGTGTCAAGCTGCCGGAAAGATATCATTAACCGGGCCAATTCGACTCGTCGTCTTCTAGACATGGGTCTTGTATAGCCCGCGCAATATATTATCAACGTCTGACAGGGTCGCCTCTTTACGGGACACCTCCAGATATGCCTCCCCCTTTTTGTCTTCGACTGGATCGGCAACCCGCGTAGCCACGTGCCAGTGTTGAGGGTGCAAGCCTCGTGAAAACACCTCGATCACCGCTGGTTCCCTTGAATGCGTCGTCAGTCGTGATCCAGCTGACGATCGACGAGGCGCTCTACCTGTCCAATAGTCGCTTGGCTTCCAGTAGATAATCCGAGTTGGGAATCGGGTCGTTAGTCGCATTCACATAGTCACCCGTCTTGAAGATGCGGCTGTCCTTCGGCTGGAGAATCTTTGTCGCGGATGGCAGGGAAGTCGCCATATGGCTACACATTATATTGCAATTCAGCGCACACTATCGTTGAACCCCACACTCCACACCTACCGCCGGCTGTCCTCACAAGCGATCTTGTCCACGTCTTCGAGCAGGCTCAGGGTTGGTTCCACCCAAGCGTCCACGTCATCCGAGTCGTTGCCGAGCAATGCAACGCCGTACCCACCGCGCTGAGAAAAGAAGGAGTTGAACGCCTATCGTGTAAAATACGTCATCTGAGCTAACCTTGAGTAAATAGATCCGCCTCCGACGCGTCTCCACCGATTCCCGACTGGGGGCGAGAAACACGTCCGACCAGGTAAACTGCGGTTTCTCCGCACAGGCGGCATCGACGCCTCGCAGCGACCCATTCGGAGACACGTTTGCAGCATCCAACGCCGGCGACGCCACGCGCGACGGACGGGGCGTGTCCGACTCCGAGACGTCCGGCTCCGCCTTGACCAGGTGCTCCTCGCGCTCCTCGAGGACATGCGGTTTCTCCGATGGCAGCCCATAGGCATTTTCCGACGCGATCGCGTCCGCGAGCGCACCTTGATCGACGACCTGAGCTTTGGCGCAGCCTGAGGCTGCGTGTGCGGGCTCGCCCGCGTGCGTACCCAGTTCCTTGGGGCTCGGCGCCTTGGAAAACGATGGCCAGGCCCATTTCCGGACGTCCATGCTCATACTGATGCTCACACCTAGAAACCCACCGGAAGGCGACGGCTCCGCATTCGGTATCGTCTTTGGATCGCCGGATGCATGTCCACGACCGACGTCGTCCGGTATGTCCGGTCGTGTCGTCGAGGCGGCCAGCGTGGTAGGCCCAGGCGTTGGAGTGAGCTGGTTCATTAAATGTCGTGACAACGCAACGGGGTATCGTGACCTTCTATATCTGCTGGAGGGCGCGACGCCACTCTGCGTCAACACGAGCGCCGTAACGCCCTCGGGTATCCGTGATGAGAAATCATCGATAGCCGGAAGAATCAAGGAATAGGATAGGTGAAGGGGCAAACCTGCCAGGGCGGGGAAAGTCAGGTCCTCGTCGTTCACCACTGAGACGCACGTACCGAGATCTATGCCGAGGTTGTTCAGGTCCCACGTCCATGCCCAGATAGTAAAGAACCGCTCCAACTGCAACTCGAGCGCCTGCTGTCCCAGGCCGGTCAATATCGAAGAGAAGGAACCATGGGTCAACTAGAGACGACAAAAACAAAAAGGGCACGCCATCGCCGCATGAACCACACGACATGCGAAACGGGGATGAAACGCGAACCTTGAATTGCTCGTATCCACGCACGAGATGCGCCCGGATCGCAGCATCGTGCAGCGTGCCGTCATGGTAGTCGAGTTGGGGTGCTGGACTTGAGGTTTCCTCCTTTGCTTTCCCCTTGCCCTTGTTGTCGCGAGTCTTGACTTTCCCCGTCGGGGTGTGCGGCGTCTTCGCCAGCTCGATGGCCTGCCAGAGCTCAGGCTCAGGCGGACGACACCAAGACCAACGCACCTACCACGTGCATCCAGAAGTTGGGCTCGGGGCTCACCATGACCATCCGTCTGGACTGCGAGTGCACGTTCTGACATGGACCTGCCGAGTAAAAGATCCTGGCCAAGGGTTGTTTCAGTTCTGCACCACGCTCAGCACTCGCTTTCGTATGTGTTGTCCCTCACTCTGCAAAGTTTACGAGCGCCTTCGCAAGCCCGACTTGCCTCAGCATCTTGTCTCGGGATACGGCTCGGTCGCGGGACGTGTAGAACAGAATCTGGGCCTGTTCCTCGGCATCCTCGTCGTCTTCATGTATCGTTGATTCGTCAGGTCGAAGCGTAGGGTTGTAGATGGTCAGATATAGCAGAGACGGAGGGATCCTGCTCATGTGGAAACGAATCAAAAGTTCGAAGCCCGTGTCAACAGCCGTAAAGTCGCCCGTGAGTAATAAGAGGTACATGAAATAGTATGTGATTATGCAGGTAGATTACATTGGCTAGGTTCTCTAAGGTCTTGGTATCTCAATCAAGGTCCGTGGCTTCAATCTTCTGTACGTTGGCGTCTGAAAATGAGACGGAATCAGTATCAACCGGTGAAGGTGACGAGGACAGCCGTTGCCATTCCCCTTCCGAAAGGCGAATGGGGCTGGCAGAGTCAAACTCTCGCAGGTCTGCAGGTTCTTCATCGTCGGCCACGACCTCATTGGATGACGTAGGCGATGCTTTGGCGGAGGTCGGGAACTGGAACGTCTGATCGTCGTCCATCAGAAGCAAGTTCCGACCACCCCTGGGGAGTAGCCCGCCATGTTGAGGCTCGTCAAAGTTGCGCAGCTCATCGAGGGGTGGAGGTGAAGACGACGGTGTGGATCTGTTATGAGGGGGTGGGGTTCGCCAACCGACGTTTTGTGGCTTCTGCGGCGACGCAAATACAGGTGGGGCAATTTCATCAGGGGGTGTAGGGAGTTGGGTATCCACAAGTGTAGGGTCCACAACATCATCGGCGGACAGTTGTGCTTCTTCGATCTTGTAGTGCGTTTTACCACCAAGCGGCTCGTTGCTGCGCCGTTTGTAAAACAGTAGGTATGCATTCGCGTTCTAGAAGGTCAAATGAATGCGACACCCTGGTCACAGTATGCTAGACTCACCACTGCCTGGTAGGCTTCGCTCTTGGTGACATACGAGTCGTCAAAGTGGTACCATTGCTCGTTGACGTGGTTGAGTGCATACGCCCGATAATGCCCACCACCAAGTCCACCGAGGTGTTCGTCGACTGCGTACAGGTCATAGATGAGTGGTTCGTCGACGTTGCCAATTCCTAGCTCTTCGATATCGGTCCCTTCTTCAGCCAATCTCTGTCCGACCTGGCGTTCGCCGACGAGATGGGTGAGGTCCAGACCTTGAATGGGAAAGTCGACAAACGTATCAATCTTGTCTCTAAGCGCACGACTGTTGCTGAAACGCTTGAGGTGCACTGCCAGTACATCCGGCACTCTCCAAAGGTCAAACTTTTTTGTGGCTTGCTGATGTTTCTTGCACCGAGGGCAGTACCACAGATCGTCCTCACCCAGTTGTTCCTCCTTTGTAAATTCGGTTAGACAGTCGTCAATGGACAGCCCTTTGTTCTTTTTCTCCGACGCCGCCTTCTTCGCCTCGGCATACTCTGGGTGAATGAACGTAGTCCAAGATTTATTGGTCCATGAGGCATGCTCCCAGTTGGACGCCTCATCACCAAAGTAATACGATTTCACGTTGTGGTCAAACTCGCAGTAAAGCGCATCCATCTCTTTGAGCAATGGCGCGCCATCTGAACCTTCAATCTCCTCGTGACGCGTCTCCCAGGGTTCGTAGCGTTGCCCCGGGGTGGTGTATGTGCCGAACCCCGCTCCGTAGTCTTTCTGGCCAGCCTGAAGGCGCAGGGTGAAAATTTCCTTTTTGATTCCAACAATCTGAGGGTTTCCATTGACCGCGGTGTTCATGGTCGCATCGTCCTGGGTCACAGACTTCTCGTCGGTGATGTCGCTTTCATCAACATTCATGTCTTCCACACGAACAACATCTCCATTCTCTTTGATTTCTGTCAAAGAATCCATGGGGGGGACTGGGATGGGTATCGAGTCGACAGGCATAGAAGGAATTTCTTCCCAAGTGAAAAGATCGCGCACGTGGTGGGTCCACCGCTGAAGACGGTCCACCACAGCCTCGTAGATGGCTTGCGTGCTTCGAGCTTGTTCATGATCGATAACCGCGATGAACGGGTGACCAAAGTTGTTCTGGCTGCGGTAGCCATACGTTGGGCGCGAGTTCTGGAGGTCGGTTACGAACACTGGGAGAATGAACGGGTCTGCTTCCTTCTTCTTGTAGAGTCGGCTTTGACGCGCGTCGCACGGCAGTTCGTAACAAACGATGGTGTCCGTGTCCGACATGTCACCGCAGAGGACGCTATCGTCAAGGTTCTTGTAGAATCTATTGTTGAAAACCTCCAGCGTCAAGAGCTAAAAAAAAAGACGTCACCAGAGGAGAAACAGGGGAGTTGGGAGACGAACATTCTCCGATGGCACACCCATCCAGCGGCCGAGGAGCGCACGAAGCTCTTTGAAGGTGGAGTCGCGGCCAATTTCGACGGGGATCTAGATGGCCATCGTTAGCTCGCCAATCTGAATTACCAACAACAGCTCAACCTTGACATGGGGGCTCAACGAATCCCATGGAATGTACTCGACGACGTGCTTCCACTTCTTGGTCACAGGAATGGGTAGAGTGAGGTACATGAATGGGTCAAAGGTGATAGACACCTGGAGAAGGTCAATTTCGCGATCCGCGGTTTTGATCATCCACATGCCTTGTCGCATTCGGGACACACCAAGGTGCTCTGGTATTGCCCTTGGAACAAATCCACGATGACACTGTCATTCCGCTGCATGTATCCATGCCAGGATTTTTGGGCCAATTGGGCCAGTTCGAGATCGCCACCGCCCTCCCAATCTGGTTTCTCTACATATGGTTTCTTGAGCACACGATTGAGGTCTTCGTGTAGGCCGTCGAGCAAAAAGGCGACCAGTTCTTGCGAGTCGTGTTGCTGGTATCCACTGAACTGAGGGGCAAAGCGCTGTAATTGCATCTTGAATTCGCGTGGCGAATAGGAAGTCAAGGTGGAGTCTCTGGCCCAGATGCGGTGTAAGAGGGCGCCGAATGCTTCGGCGATCGCTCCACCCATTCCGAGAGGGTTATCGAGATTGAGTTCATTCTGGTAGATACCGGCTACGGACGCTGAGCGGGGGAGTTAATGGGACAAGGAACATACGCACAAAGGAAGTAATCGGTGAGCTCTTTAGTGTGGGCGAGACATTGAAGGGCAGAGTTCATGAAACAGGTGTTGCCCCTTTGCACGCGCATCAGATGAGGGAGAAAAGGGAGGGAAAAGGCATACATGTTGCCGAGACCAAGGGTACCCGGTTCCTGCAGCACCCTGTTCTTGGAAAATCCAAAGGACTTGTAGAAACCGACTTGCGTGTCCTGAGCCTTGGCGGACGATCCGGCGGATGACACAGGC
>JBBPKK010000085.1:0-59406 GCA_038089215.1 Tylopilus vinaceipallidus
GATACTTACTGTCGTCGACGGGGAGAAAAGAGAGACTGCCTCAACTGTGCCTAGTACGCGTTTTTTTAGCAATACGCGACTCTCGGCAAGCAGACGGAGTTTAAAGCACCGCCCAAAAAAAAAAAGCTTTCTTCCCCGCTCGAAGGACATTTTTGGCCAAGTCATTCTGGTGAGTCGATGTTCCCCGATTGCGACACGATGATGTCCATATTATCTACATTGTCTGACCCAGTTTCGTGTTGGTTGTGACGAGAGATCAATCTGAGTTCTGTCCGTCCCTCGACAAAGACGCTAACGTGTCTCAATCTGCAGGTCCTGCTTTACATTGTACTTATTCGGAGGTTGATGGCTGCTGTATCCGGTAGAGTACCCTTGTGCAATGGACTTTTACTTTGAAGCTGTCAAGGTCCTCGACAAGCTGGATGCAAAACAGGGGTCTATCCAGAGCCTACTGTCCACTCTGCCAACGAAAGATAGGGCCAGAACTGCCGCCCTCGTTATCGAGACGCTCAAGTGTAAGCCTGGGTGTCTAATCGTGATCGACGGACATTGAGCATATCATTTGCGACAGACAAGCAAGTCCTTTCGGACGTGATTGCCATTTCCAAACTTCTTGCTCAGGAAAAGAAAATCACATCTTTGAACTTGGCACTGGTCCTCGTTCATGATGTTCTCTTGTCTGACGGCATACAAGCCGGGGATGGCCCACTCAAGCAGGCAGTTCTTCGGCATAAGACACGACTTCGAGGCGAGCTGCAACGTATCAAGGTCAAGCGTGGCGTAAAATCCGACCAGGAATTGGCCCACCCGGGGGACGAGAGAGCAGGTAGGTGACTAAGATGGCGTCAACAATCGGAGGATCAATGAACTTGGACTAGCTCGCATGCCACGTTATGTCCGAGTGAATACTCTCATTTGGACAACGGAGGAAGCTGTCCGCCATTACCAGCGAAAAGGGTTCCAGATTTCGGATCCATTTTCTTCAGAGTTAGCTTCAATTTCCTTTCGTCTCTACTGTCTCCTCAGTCACGAATTCACAGAAAGTACTTTACTCGAGACAAGCATGTCCCTGACCTCTTGCTTTTTAATCACCACGCACAATTTCACAACGACATCAATTACAAAACCGGGAGAATAATCCTACAAGACAAAGCCTCTTGTTTCCCGGCAATCGTGCTCGCCCCTCCAGGTGACGATGATGCTGTAGTCATCGACGCAACGGCTGCACCAGGCAACAAGACATCACATCTAAGCGCTTTGATGGGCGGCAAGGGAAAAGTAACTGAGCGTGATCCTCTCTTCAGAAAATTGCTTACGTCACCTTTGGCGGTAGCTTTATGCCTTTGAAAGAGATAAGCAGCGTTTCTCTACACTCAAAATCATGCTTGCCAAGACTTCTTGCAAGAATACAGAGGCCATCAATGTTGACTTTCTCGACGTTGACCCATCCGATCCACGGTATGCCAATGCAACGCACATGTCAGTTATTACTGCGCTCGGCCGTGCACTTGCTTACCTTGTGCAGTCTGCTCGATCCTTCGTGCAGCGGCTCTGGCATCATCAACAGATTAGACCATCTTCTTGAGAATGGTGAGCCACGTGCGAGCCTCTCCATACGACTCTGAGTTCCCTCTAGAACCAAACGAGACTGAAGAGCAGGAAGAGCGACTGAACAGACTGGCAACCTTTCAACTCAAGGTAATAAGACACGCCATGAAATGTCAGTCGGGGCAGTCGTTATAGTCAAAATGTTCAGGGAGACTAATTGTTGTGCAGTCCCTCGTGTTCGCAGAATTGTCTACTCGACATGCAGCATACATGCCATCGAGAACGAGCGCGTCGTGTGTGAAGCATTGAAATCCGAGGAGGCCACCAGGCGCCACTTTAATCTTGCTCCTCCTCAACAGGTGCTCCCAAATTGGCATCGACGAGGGTTGTCTGATAAACTGGGGTCCCCAGGTAAGAATGACGAGCCTGCCTTTGCTGTCAAATGCTCTATGTTTGGATCAACAGAGCATGCACTGTCGCTCATCCGTTGTTCACCTGACGAAGACGCAACAAATGGTTTCTTCGTGTCGTGTTTCATTGGCACTGAAGGAGCTCAACCTACGTATTCCAATGATTTCACAAAGAAACGGAAAAGATTAAGAGCTGAAGCGGGTTCACATGGAAGAAGAAAAACTAAGACACGCTGATAAGTTCGCTCACGGCTACTGACATTGACGGCGGTGAACACCAACGACTGGGATTGGGGCTAGGTAAACAGACTAATGGTACTGCCAATGAGTCAATAATCACATTTTCTGATGATCCCTAAAGAACTTCTGTTGTCAGCTGTAGTGAGTACAGACCCTACGCTCTTGGGCGCTCTACAGAGCTTGGTGAGGGATGTCCAGGGTGATCAGGATGAAGAATCGGAACACGGTGAATAGAGTTATTGCAGGATTACCACAAGGCGTGGAACCTAGTTTGTCGGGGTACTAACTTGCTGTTGAGCGTACTGTTGTTGATAGTATTGGGCGTAGCTGGCAGAGTAGTCGGGCTGTTGGCCATAGGAACCTGAAGCGTAACCGCCCGCAGCCCATTGTCCAGAAGCATACTGGCCACCATAGGCACCACCGTAGGTCTGAGGCGGACGATACCCTGAGTTTTGTTGATGCTGATTCGACTGCCACATCTCTGGCCGGCGCCACGGAGGAATGTTAGAACCTCCCGCCGTGATGTCATGACCTGCTCCAACGCTACCCCACGGGCCTCTTCCGTCGTCTCCCCCTGGTCCCTTTCCTCCCTCTCCGAGTTCCGCCATTAAGCTAGCATACTCGGAGTCGAAGCCTCCTTTGGACAAGGCACCTGGAGGACCAGGCGGCGGCGGCGGCGGCGCATTCGGATCCCTGTTGACTTGACAGTCACGCGCCATGTGGCCCGCGCTACCACACACACGACAGATGATATTAGCTGTGAAGTTGCGCTGTTCTGGGCAGTCGTATTTACGATGACCAAGGCCACCACAATTTTGACAGATTTGGTTTTCGTCGTCGCGAAGGGTACCATTCAAAGCAGCAAGCTCGCGGAGCTGGTTGCGTTTGTGGTCGTTTTGTCCCTCCGGAGTAGAGGCTGCCTACAACAATGTTGATCACGGGAGCGAGCACTGAGAAAACACAAACTTACGGTTTCGATGACTTTATTAATCATCTTGACACAAGCTGCTACCTTATCCTCAGAATCAGCAATGACAAGGCAATGCAAGTCTTCTTCAGCATCATCGGCGTACTGATCTGGTCGCGCTTTACCCTCCTTGACACTGCCTTTGCCACGGATACTGATCTTAGCACCACTCTCTCGCTCCATCTTCTTCAACGAGTTTCCACGAGGTCCTACCAGAAGGCCGAAGAAGTTGATTTCTGGAAACTCTTTGACAGGAATGTAAACCTTCTCGGAAGGACGTTGAGAACGCTTCTGCTGGTGGTACTCGACAGGCGGGCGAAAATTAGGGTCGTTTCTCATGGCACGATCCACAAGACGGATGCGCTCATCCTCGAGTTTCTTGCGATAGCGGACTTCACGAGTGTTCGTACGACGACCATGACCATCATAAGTGGGAGGAGGAGAAGGAGATCTAAGTATTTGCATTAGCTTGATGCGGTAGTGACGATGGAGAATTACTTACCTTTCACGTTCGGGAGGGATAAAATCGTTTAACCTGAGTTTTCGGTTAATTTCCTCGAGGCGAAGATGAATGGCATAATTGTCAAGTTGGGCCTGGGAGACGCCAGCGGCAGAAATCGCTGTCGGTAGACCTGGGATTTCAGCTTTGACTTCGCCCCAGCGGCTACGCCGCTTGCGAGAACCATTCGTGTCAGCTGTAAGGGGGTAAGAAATTGCAGTGTATCAAGGTTAGTATCAGTTAGCAGCTAAAGTGGTAAGTGACTAAGTGGCCCTTGCCGGTCAAACAGGGGATAGAATAAATAAATAAAAATCCCACCGGACAGCAAGGGAAGAAGGTACGACTTGTAAGCGCCGCTATCGAACATTTTTGACTTACCTGCAGAACCATTCAGGGCCTCCTCTTTACCCCTTTTTGTTTCTGGCTCCTGAGGGTGTTGACGGGGATAAGCGGAAGGTGACGGCTGAGCGAGCTGTGGGGGATTGGTTTCTTCGACCGGAGCCGGCCCAAAACGGCGGCGAGTTCCAAGAGGAACTAAACAACATCAGAACAAGAACCAAGAAAACGACAAACAACTAGACTCACCATCATTAGTCCCAGTGACTTCGCGTGTTGCAGGTCTCCAC
Organism: Tylopilus vinaceipallidus; assembly: GCA_038089215.1. NCBI lineage: Eukaryota > Fungi > Basidiomycota > Agaricomycetes > Boletales > Boletaceae > Tylopilus > Tylopilus vinaceipallidus. The sequence goes on from JBBPKK010000085.1 coordinate 4,291, forward strand.
ATTGCAACCGAAAGAAAAAGGCTGGAATGCGACAACGAGAAAGTCGAAAGGAAAGATGGAAATGAATCTCCGAAGGTCCATCTTCCATGATTAAGTACAGACTCCGCTCAAAATGGACATGCTGACAAATCTATAGTAAAGTCTGTGCGCAGTCCACGATGACTAATAAATACTCCTTGCGCGCGGTCTACCTGGATAATAAATGACTACCAAACGAGCTGCAGAAGGTAAATATCACACTGCTGCTCTTTCTCTATTTTCATGCGTGCTATACAACTTACTTGTAAGATCCCGTGGCCTCCTGGTCAAAGCGACCCAGACGCGGCGCGGATGAAGGTGACTATGTCAATGTAGAGGAAGAGACTATGAGTGAACCAGCTGTTGATGCCGCCATTGTGCCTCGCGGTGCAACCATCAACTTCAGCGCCCTTACGCGCAAGCTTGCAGAATCACGGCGTACGGAAAACTTTAATGGCGAAGAAAGCTCCCTAGATGCCCACCGACGGCATCAAGACTCATTAGTATCGCACATTTTCATGGCCCAGGACTTTTCGTGGCTACATCTCAAACCCGACCACGCTTCCCGCCCTCTTTGGATTAGTCCAGAGGATGGACATATTATCCTCGAGGCTTTCTCTCCCATTGCAGAGCAAGCCCAAGATTTTCTTGTGGCCATTAGTGAGCCTGTCAGTAGGTACGCAGGTGTTGTTATGCCTCTGGTATATAGGTATTTATGCCCACTTCCTAGACCAGCCTTTATCCATGAGTACAAGCTCACGTCGTATTCTCTGTATGCGGCGGTGTCAGTGGGGTTGCAGACTGAGGACATAATAGAAGTTAGTGCAGGATGGTTGATACAGTTATGCTGACACGCTTACGGATCCAATTAGGTCTTTAATCGCCTGTCGAAGGTACGTCATCCTCGCGATGGATAGTTTGTAATTATAACAGCTGTACAAGGTCCCAGTACCGGAGAGTATCATAAATTTTATCCGGGAACGCACCCTATCCTATGGCAAAGTAAAGTTAGTTCTCAAACACAACAAATACTTCGTGGAAAGCAGCCATCCGGATACCCTTCAGCTTTTGCTCAAGGACAAGGTTATCCGCGATGCGCGAGTGGTGTCTCAGCAAACTGACAACAGTATCCGAGCTACTACCTTCACTACCTCAAAAGCTCCCATAAAGGGTAATCTTGTCATTCCGGGAACCAGAGACACTGAGAAAAAGAAGGACGAGAACACTGCCAGTCGAGCACCTGGACCAACTTCATCCGACACTGATTTGTTCACGTCAATAGTTGGGGTGGACAGCGGTATGCTTTCCAAAACCCACGCGTTCTTCAGCATACTGAACGTAATCCATTTTAGATGACATTGAAGAAGATGACGACAACGTGCATGCGTTTGAAATAGACGATACAAAAATTGATGCATGTTCCCTTTCCCTGTCATTCACGTAATTTAATACTTTAACAGGATGTGAAAAAACGTTGCAATGAACTGGAGTATCCAATGCTTGAAGAATACGACTTTCGAAATGATACTATAAATGCCAATTTGGACATTGATCTCAAACCCGCAACCGTGATTCGACCATATCAAGAGACCAGTCTGAGTAAGATGTTTGGAAATGGGTAAGCGACGTGTGATCCTATTTGAGCGATACCTAAGAGCCTTAAAATAGCCGAGCAAGGTCTGGAATCATTGTGCTCCCCTGCGGAGCAGGAAAGACCCTTGTCGGTATAACCGCAGCGTGCACTATTAAGAAGTCTTGCCTCGTGCTCTGCACTTCCTCGTACGCCTAGTTTGTCACAATGGCGCTTTGCAGTGGCGATTCACATCCCTTACGCAGTGTCTCTGTTATGCAATGGAAGCAGCAGTTCATGCAATGGTCCAATGTCACGGATCGGCAAATTGCCATCTTTACTGCAGATCAGAAGGAACGAGTAGGTATTCTATCTGGACTTGTCTCCTGCCTGCTTACACCACACCATAGTTCGCCGGTGACAGCGGTATCGTAGTCTCGACCTATTCGATGGTCGCAAACACTCACAATCGATCACACGAGTCCAAGAAAATGATGGAATTCTTGACTTCTAGAGAATGGGGATTCATCCTGTTGGATGAGGTTCATGTCGTTCCCGCGGCTATGTTCCGGCGTGTTGTGACCACCATCAAGGCTCATTCAAAGCTTGGTCTTACGGGTGAAACTTTTTTTTTTTTGACGTTATACAACAACTGAGCACCAGCCTTGCAGCGACACTAGTCAGAGAAGACGACAAGATCGCAGATCTCAACTACATGATTGGACCAAAACTTTATGAAGCCAACTGGATGGATCTTGCTGCCAAGGGTCACATAGCTAATGTCCAGGTTTGTCGCCACTGGGGATCAGGTGTACATACTCGGTTATTTAACTATTGTAGTGCGCCGAAGTTTGGTGTCCCATGACACCAGAATTCTACAGGGAGTATCTTCGAGAGCAATCGCGCAAACGGATGCTGTTATACTGCATGAACCCGAAGAAATTCCAAGCTTGTCAATTCCTAATCAAGTTCCACGAGGCACGCGGAGACAAGATCATCGTGTTTTCGGATAATGTTTATGCGTTAGAGGTGAGGTGTTATGTACGCACGATGCCACCAGAGATCTTATGCTACGTATCCCGAACACAAGGCGTACGCAAAAAAGTTGGGAAAACCATATATCCACGGTGCCACTGGCCAAGTGGAACGGATGCGAGTTTTGCAATGGTTCCAACATGATTCCAACGTCAACACGATCTTCCTTTCCAAGGTGGGATCTTATTTTTAGTAACGGCGTGTCTGGCACCTTCCATTTACGTGGGTTCCAACAGGTCGGCGACACGTCAATTGATCTGCCAGAAGCTACTTGTCTCATTCAAATCAGCTCGCACTTTGGATCACGACGACAGGAGGCACAAAGATTAGGTCAGTATTTCAATAATAACAGCTATCAGCAGACTGAACTCGGCGCAGGTCGCATTCTACGGGCGAAACGCCGCAATGATGAAGGATTCAACGCCTTTTTCTACTCCCTCGTGTCCAAGGATACCCAGGAAATGTTTTACAGCACTAAACGACAGCAATTCCTGATCGACCAGGGTTACGCATTCAAAGTAATCACTCATCTGGACGGACTAGAGGACTTGGAGGATTTGGTTTATAAGACCAAGGACGAGCAGATCGAGCTTATCTCGTCAGTTCTGTTGGCCAACGAGAGCGAGGCCGAGCTTGGAACAGATATACATGCGTCGGAAGGCGACCTCGCTGGGACGATCACTTCGAAGGACTTTGGCATCGCGAAATTCCCGAGCGCCCAGCGGACGACAGGATCGCTCACGGCACTGAGCGGCGCGCAGCATATGTCGTATGTGGAGCAAAACAAATCTGCGAACAAGAAGCTTGCACGGGACGCAGCGCCACGACACAAGCTGTTTTCTAAGCGCGACAAGGACAAGGCAGCGGCGAGAAAGGAGGCACGGGCGTCTGGTCAGGCATAGAGGTTGAGATCGATATTACACCTAGCATGTGATAGGTGCTGGTTCGATCGCGTTACGCCTAGTGATCTTTGATTCGGAGGACACGATGGACGTGTTGTCTTGCGCACCAGGGTGCATTGCATGTGTGCCTTGGACAGGTCCAGGTTCGAGCGGCGTGCAAGGCACGTGAAAACCGATCAATCCCCCGAAATCAAGAGGGTTGCTTTGGACACGAGGTGGGGGGTTCTAACTTCTGAGAGGGCGCTGCAGCAAAGCGGTCAGGTGCCATTACGGAGTCCCTTCCAAGAGGAGGAAGTGCATCTATCCAGGCATCAGCCTTAGCAGGCGCGTGATGATGAGGTGACTTGATCCGATCCACACCCCAAGCCTCGTATTTTTTTTTTTGGTGGATCGAGATTGACAGGAGGTCTTGCCGCGCCGACCGGCTGGGAAAGGGCGGCATGGCGACTTGGTGCGGAGATGCAAAAATGGTCTGGGCCGCAGCCGACCCCGATCGAACCCGCATTTATGCGGGATGTGTGATCCTTGACAAACAAAGATTCAATATTCCCGATGTTCACTTCGGAAGGTCCCTTTTATATGTTCTCTTGAATTCCCGTTTCTCCGCCTCCTTCCTCCTTGCAGTCACCCCGTACGGATCTCCCTGCAACCTCGCGCTCCTTTCTCTCTGAAAAAATGTCTTCCAAACGTGGACGGAAACGAAACGACAATCTCCCTCCTAACAGAGCCAGAGACGTACAACGAGCATTTCGTGCACGGAGAGCCGCACATCTACAGGTGCGGTGCCTTTCCTCTTTCTATTTGCAATTATGCGACCTCTCGTCCGCCAATTTCAGGCTCTGGAGATGCGTGTATCCGAGCTAGAGGAGGAGAACAATTGTCTGCGAGCAGCACTGAATTTGCCCCCAGCTAACCGCCCAGCTCTCGGCAAAGGTCCGACGGGAAAAGACAAACCAAAGACCCTTGATAATCCTCCGGTCTCGCAGTCCGCATCCAAAAGCCGTGACTCCTCCCCGATAGGCGAGTCGCCATCCCCAAGGAGATCAGAGTCAACATCGCCGTCGGTCATTGGTGGGACGAGCCTGCGCACTCCCCCCATCATCGATGGAGGCAACTGGGACGAAGGATTCATCATGAATGACCAGCAGTCGACCAACTCCCACATCCCTTCCAATCCCGCTGTCGCGTACAACATGCGCGCGGTTGCGTCTTCGACGGTCCCTCAAAAGAGTCCTCAACAGTTCACTTTCACCACTCCCATGCCACCCCGTGCCCTCGTCTCAAACAACGTGCCCAATCATCCAATGCAGTCGGGTTACGCACACACCGCAGACAGACCTATAACGAGCGGTTACAACGACATGAACTACCTGCTTTGTGATGCACGGGAGACTAGTCATTATTCATATCATTATCAGCAACCTACCTTTTCGGGGGAGAGTCCCATGTCATCATCTCATTCACCTCAGCTTTCCGTCCATTCACAACCGCCACACAGCGCCCAGCGCCCCAATATTCAGCAGTCCATGCCGTTCCAACAGCGTCGCTCGCATACGGAACCCCAGGCGTTCCGTTCACTTGGTAGTGACCTCCATTTGCCAAGTCCCCCGCCTCCCCATGTCTCACGCTTGGCGTCTTCTCCTCCTCCAGCGATCCATGACATGCGGTCGCAATATACCCCGCATGGGAAGCACGTCAATCCATTACCTTGATCATCGGCCTTCCTGTTCCCATCCCCTGTGTTTCTCTTTTCCCCTCGCCATGATTGATCCTTGTCCGGACATTGCCGTATTTTCAATTCACCTCGACGACACGACTGGTTGAGACTTTTTGTATCACTATCGTCTGCGAAAGCGTCTCCGCGGCTGTATGGTCCGACTTTATGGTAGATGTAGCACTCTGCACGCTATTTACACATACGTCTTCTATTAATCACCTCGTTCAACGTCACTTTTCATTGGGTTGTTTACGCTACCGTTCGGTAATTTCCAGTTGAAAATGACAAACGTATTTAAGGTCGACTGACGATCACAGCCACTGTAGCTTCGTTCGCACGCGAGTCGGTGGCGACATATCCGTGCCTGCCAAAGGGTCCGACGTCAGCCTGTCACCTGTCCCCCAGCCTGGCGTCCCCCAGGCAGAGGCCACATGCCAGTCCGAATCAAGGTCACTTGTATATTTACCTGCTCGTTGCTTTCTACATTTCAATATCGTCTATTTGACGACCAGATCTCTGATCTGCTGGCTACTCACTCCAGTCTGACGAGCCTAACGAATGCCCCCAGCCCAGCGAGCAGTGCAGCGTGGCCGGTCACATGGATCCATGTACACGTATGATCGCACAGGTATCAACAACAAATGGGGGTATTATGAGGGGCAGTCACGCCGCAGTATCCAGTTGGCACCAGTGGACCTTGCCTTCCGTACCGTACTTCTTCTCGAGCCAATCGTTGGCAGCCTTAAAATGCCCGTTGCCCAAGAATCCTCTATTGGCGCTTAATGGCGAAGGATGCTAATCCGAATTGAGTAAGTGAGGAATGGAGAAGCAACCCGACGCCAGGGACGTACCGCGCTCGTCAGAATTAGGTGCTTCGTCTGGTCATGTCATCAGGCCCAGATACGCCGAGAGCAACAGAAAAGACACGTACCTTGTTCAATTTGGCAACCCTTTTGCCTGCCCATGCACCCCAGGCCAGGAAAACAATTCCACGCCCGATCCCGTGCGCGTCGGGATCGCTGCGGCCGCCCAAATTTGCGCCGCCGTACTTGTCAACCACGTCGACGACCTTATCCGTAAACTCCTCCCAACCCCTTCCGGCATGTGAACCAGCTTGGTTCGCTTTTACGGTCAGACACGTGTTGAGCATGAGGACACCATTTTCAGCCCAGGCAGACAGGTTTCTAGTTGTGCCAAGACTGTTATGAGCATTGCAGATGACATAATCTTATCTGATGGCTGACCCGTGTTGGGGAGGTTTGAATTCGGGGTATTCTGCTTTGATCTCTGCATATATCTGCGATTCCGCTCAAGTTGCATTATAATCCATAGGCCAACTATAGATAGCTCACGTTTCGTAACGACGGTGGTATGGCGACACCCTTGGGGACAGAAAAGCAAAGACCTATTAATGACGTCTTCAATGAGTCTTGCCTTGAGTCGTGTCAGTTGGAATACGACACAATACCGTGTGCCTGGTTGGGACCGTGGTAGGGGTCCTGACCAATAATGACGACTTTGACCTTGCCCAGTGGTGTATTCGACCACGAATAGATGTTCCGAGCTTTACCGCCGCGATGAAACGTGAATGCACGAAGTGATAAGGGATCAGCGGTCCGAGCTCACGGGATGGGTAAACCTTGAGGCCTTTTACGTTGTCGTCTGGGCCTCTTAAGCCTTCCTCCCAAAGGAACTTCTTTAAGGATATAAAGTACGGTTTCTTGATTTCGTCCTTGAGGACCTTAAGCCTAGAGCGGTGGCGTAAATTCCAGCGCCCACAGAATTGAGGGTAGGCAGACTGAGGAAACGTCATTGGCTCACCAGCTCTTTCCCATGCACTCGCATTCAAGCTGGAGCAAGTGTTTATGGTCATCTGAAACCGAATCGATGAACGCGCTCAAAGAAAATGGGATGGAGTTCAGGCGCGGGGGGCCAGAAGAGCCTGCTACGCTCAATTTGGCAGCGCCTGGAGTAGATGAGTCGGCGGTGTCCAACTTTGCCTTCTTGGCTACCCGCTGCGCGTCCTGTTCTGACTGGGAGCTCTTGGGCGCGGTAAACATGTCCACGAGCGTACGTTGTCGCTTCAAGGGGGCGGAAGTCGTCGCGGACGCGTTGGAATTGCCCTGGGAGGCGTTGGGCGTGGTGGACGCGTCGCATGATGTGGATGTGGTGGTTTCCACATCTGCGAGATAAATGATGCGCGCGTCCTGTGTCATCTGGGCGACGAAGGAGCACAAGACGCGAAAAGACGCGACTGTTTTGACGCGTGCTGCGGGCTGCCGCTGACTTTCCTATTATGGATCCGGCACCGGTCGCGTGCGCGGTGGGTGGCACCGCCTTTTGTGACCTGATCTTGGACCAGACGGTAATTTATTCCGCCTCCTCCCCGAAATCCGCCAAACTGCCTCGCTCAGCCTCCTCCCCGTCACCGCCATCCGCGAAAAATGTTTCCGGGCGCGCAGATTCGGCCAGGCGGCCGTGCCTTAATGTCCGTTCTTCTAAACGGCGTCCGACCTCGTTCGCCGCAGACGCAGCACCCCCAGATGGCAGCAATGTCGATCTGAGCTCCACCTACCACGCGGGGTCATCGAGGTAGGACCGCCTTCTCACCCATTATCAAGTTGACACAAGGCCACAGTGACGACTCAGACTCGGACACAGCTGGCGAGGACACGGACAACGAACAGCATCTCACCCGTGGACGCCGCGCGTCATTCAAGAGTTTACGACAAGACGTGCGAGATACAGTGAGGAAGAAAAAGCAGCAAATGTCCCCCGCGCGGCGCGCTTTGAGCCCCGCATTTGCCGAGCACGTTGCGGAGCCGAGGATGAATGGCACATCGGGGCGTAGGCAGTCGTTCACCCGGTCGCGGTCTCCACACCTTCGTACAGCGAACAGCTCTGGCCACAGCCCTTATCCAGCGGCAAGTACTCCTATTTCCCATTCACGTCATCGCACCCTCCCGATGTTGTATGCTTTCCTTCCCGGCGAGATTTCCATCCACGTTCCGGCACCGTTCAGTAGCGCGTCTTGGACATTGACAACTGACGCCCGGAGTCTGGTAGAATCCATTTTGCTCCTTGGGTCTCTGTTCCTTGCCAATCGGAAATTAGCTTTGACTCTCATGTCCTCGCTCACACCTAACCCCTCAGTATCATCAGGTAAGATTTCCGCGATGATAACCATTATATATGCACACCTTCTTTGCAGAAATAGACACACTTATAATAACCTGCATTATTTATTTCATCTGGAGTCACTCTTCTGTCATCAAAAGGGCACCTACACCGCCCCCTTCTGATGTGGACGATGGCCTCACACCGTCTCTTCGTACGGAATTTCGGGAAAGCAGACGTGGTAGTGGCCTGCGCTCATCCCAAAACAAAACATACTATGGATTCCTCTGGATGAGCGTACCGAAGAATTTCAGGTGCGTCAATACGCTGGGGTTATGTATATCGCTCATGTGACACAGGGACTGTCCGGATGATGGCGCATTGACAGGGCTGTTACTTGCACCCCTCATCGGCATTGCCCTACTGTTATCCTCGCTACGCCAAGCTGCATCCAACCCCACTTTACTGCCCCCTGACTGGCTGATTGAAGCCCCCCGTGTTCTAGAGGATGCGCGCCCACCATTGTCTGCCCTGGACGCCTTGGTGTTGTCTAGGCACAGTCTGGTCAATTATGCGACCTTGTGCTCATTCATTCTTCTGGTCCAGATCTTTTCTTCCTCGTGGTACGAAGCAAGGTACCGAAGAGGACGGAATATTCCTGAAGGTGAGCGTGGCTCTGTACCACGCAGCGAAGGACGACGGACATGGACGTATTGGATATATTCATATGTCCTCACCCTAGTTGCCTTGTTCGTTCGACATGTGCTTGCAAGCAATAGTATCCATCTTTGGCAGAGTGAGCGCTCCTTAGTTGTACACATACAGCCGGCTAACGCGAATGAACAGACCTCAGCTATTTCGATATCATTATAGGCTCCGTGTTTTTTCAGTTCTGTCTCTATATCGCCCTACGGTTGGCTCACGGGGGTTTCACCCTTGGTGAGCTTGCGGTTGTATGCTTTGGTGGGTTGTGTTTGGGTTTAGAGTTGCTTAATCTCACGAGAGCACGGGTAAGCAAATACCATAATCTGTAAGTGGTAAATGCTAACTATTCCTAACAAAGCTATGGCCGAAGGGAACGCCCTATATCAAAACCTTCCGACTCCCGACTCCTCTCCTTATCTTTCAGGTTGCACTCGTCGCCGGGGCGTTGCTCACTGGGTTCCTACTCTCCCCGTTGCTTGCTCTGTCCCGCCATATAGCACAGCGACCTGTCCGACGACTCAAGTTCCCCCGCGAAAAGTTTAGACATCGGCGAGCACTTGCCGCTGGATTCTACGTTGGGACCATCGTCATTGTGGTCGGTCTCATTGGGTCATGGACATGGTTGTGCCTCGGCAAACGTGATCCGTGGTTGTGGGCGGTCTTTTGGATTATTCAGGGAAAGAGCAAGTGGACCCGGCCATTGCTGCTTGGTTACTGGGCAGTACTGGGTAGTATTAGTGTCGCTGGGTGGAACCGGCAACTGTCAAGAACTAGAAAATACAAGGCACGGCATGCTGCGAACACCTTGGGAGATAATGGGGCCGTCTCAGCATCAACAGCACAGGCGCAGAAATCTACAGAAGCAGTTACGACAACCACCTCATCAACCGCGGGAATAGGACTTGCGTTCGCAAACTTACCGAACCTCCCGAACTTGCCGAACGGGACCCAGGTGGCGACAGAGTTACTGGACGCTGCTGACAAGCATGTACCAACGCTGAGCATAAATGCGCGCCGGAAATTCTTCCATGCATTGGCAGTGGTTATGTTCCTACCTGGAGTAGCAGTTGACGTCAGTTGTGCTTACTTGTTTCATATATGTTACTCACGAGTGGCTTATTTGAAACAGCCGGCATTTACGCACCTGTCATTCAGCGTTGCATTCGCGTTGTTCATCTTTGCAGAGTATGTGCGATACTTTGCAATTTATCCGTTCGGCGCTGCTGTGCACTTGTTTATGAACGAGTTCCTGGACCAAAAGGACCGAGGGACGGCGATCCTGAGCCATTTCTATTTGCTGACGGGATGTGCGGGCTCCATATGGCTTGAAGGGTGAGTGGGCGTGCATGCAGAGGGCCGGATTCTGAGTGGAGACGATCTAGGCCGTCGCGGATTCTGATGTATACAGGCATTCTTGCATTGGGCGTGGGGGACGCGCTTGCGTCGATCGTCGGAAAGCGCATTGGGAAGCACCGATGGTCAGCAAGTTCGTCAAAGACGATCGAAGGGAGCATTGCTTTTGCGGTGTCTGTGACAGCATGTGCATGGGTTCTGCGTGTGCTGGGGCTCACGGAGCGGTTTTCGGTAAGGATTTCGGACGAGAGATCGCAGTTTGATGCTGATGGAATGGATCTAGATGGCACGGTACGGGGTTGTTGCGGTGTTGTCGTCGGTGTTGGAAGCGTTGTCAGAACAGAACGACAATTTGACATTACCGCTGTACATGTGGAGCATGCTTGTGGTGGTGGAGGTGGGTGGTGTAGTCATGTGACCGGGTAGTGGTAGTGGGGACGCACAAATTGGTATTAGTACTAGTAGTCTCGCTCAGTCGCTGCATTCCTCCACCTGCACACTCTCGGCCCTGGTATGTCTCTCCACCCGCCCGCCCGCCCGCTCGCCTGTCCTGACGAGCCCCAGCCATGCCCGCACGTGATCATGCCAATCCCAGATAATGACCCCCACGCATCCAAGCTCGCCCTGCCCGCCCTCGCAACGCCATTCCCCCTCCTCCAGGACCCTTCGCTCCAGATGCCCTTCCAGCTCTTCCTTAGCCCCTCCGAACGCGTACGCAGACCCTCTCGCCCCGCCACTGCTTCCGTTCTCGATGGCCCTGCCTCTTTCGTCCTTCCGGGTCCACCCTTTCCGCCGTGTCAAGACGTCCTCGCATGCTCTCCCCCCCAGCCCACCCCGCCCACACGCACGGACCCTGATCCCTCCGACGCCTCCCCTCGCGGCGACCCCATCAGCGGTAAGCGTGTTTCTTTGCCCCTTGCCGTGTACTTTGATTGACAGTCCCTTCTCCCTGTGCCCTACCTCCTGCCAAAGATGGCGCGCTCGATTCCCGATCACACGTCACACCTTCCGAATACGATTGGGGCTCCTTCATGACTGCCTACGCGTCGGGCCAGTGGAACCCCCACCGGACTCCACATCCGCCTCGCTCTGTGTTTGAACCCACATGGCTTTCCATCCAGCCCGCATCCTCAGACTCTCCCGCCCTCACATGTCCCAGCAAATCGGCCCTGTCTGCTGCATCCTCATCCGAGTTCCCCTTTCCTGCACACCCCATTCTCTTGTTGCCAAACCCCGACACAGCCAACGACAAGGAGACCAAGAATCCGCTCACTGTCTCCCCTGAGAGACACTTTGCGAAGCTCCCTCCGCCGTCAGCTTCATTGATTGGCCGTCGCTTCCGTAAATCGTTCAACGATCTCAGACAGTCCACTGGCCACACCATGCAACTTTCTCTCGACGGTACACAGAGCTTGACTATGGCTCCGGACGCAACCACTGCGGCAGCTACCATGCGTTGGGCTGCCGCCAGAGTGAACATTTCTCCGCTTGCATTACCATCTCCCGAACACGAGCTCACGGACCCTATGCGAGGTGTGCATGCTGCCATCCCCGGTGCTCACGCCCCCGAGTATAGTCCCCCGCTTAATCCTGGAACTCCTGGAAGCAATCGCAAAACACGCTTGGATAGTTTTTGGGAGGGAACTCAGGACGTCGGTGACGACACTGACCGGCTGTCGACGGTCCAAGGCTCAAACCCTGCATCACCAACACGCTCTACAGTGAATGGGGACGCTCGGCCACCGCCAGATTCGGCTTGGAACATAGTTTTGTCCACTTCTGCCCCTCTAACGCGACAATCGCCCGAAGAGCACGTTGAAGAAGATTATTTCACCGCGTCCAGTTCTCGTGCGAACACTGTGGATACTGACATTCGTACCACCCCCAACATGCCGACAGCATGGCAAGAGTATGTAAATGTCCAGCGAGATTCGGAACCGTTGGACATGAACACGTCAACCACTCCTCCATTGCCACGCAGAGTATGTCTGACCCGCCATACGTCTTCCCCTCTACCTGCTTCGGCCGCTGCAGAGAGGAAGTTCCTTGGCGGGCGATCGGTCTCTGAGACAGTAAGTGGCTTCAGGTTAGGACGTGTCGCGAAGGAAGAGCAAATATTTTTGGAGCTGGGATATCTTGCTCCTCCCAATCCTCCAGACGAGCTCGAGAGAAGGCGAGCGCTTTACAAGTAAGTACTCGCTGCCGGCGGACGCTGCGCTTATTGACCAGAAACGATCAGATTCAATATCTGGAATACTTCCCCCGATATCAATTTTGATCGCATTGCTCACTTGGTCAAACTTGTATTCAATACCAAAAGCGTGTACATCTCTCTCATTGACGGTACAGAGCAGTATGCAATTCACGTTGTAAACTGCTGTGACAATCTACTAATTGTAAGGCAACAGATGGGTTAAATCACAATGTATGCACTCCGATCACTTTGCCCGCCTTCTCGGTTGACCATTGATGCAACAGGTGGTGCATCATTTACGCGTTGCTCTCGTCTGACTTCACTATGTGCACACAACATCCTGCAGCGGTGGGGTTTTTTGTCATTTATTATTCCATACCGTTCTGACATCCCACAGTTGTGATGAACCTACCGTCATTTTGGACACCCTAGCAGATTGGCGCTTCGCGAAAAATGTGCGCGAGAACCTTGCCGGCGCAGTCACTCATTGTTGACGCCCACGTAGCCCTTTGTGACTGGTAGTCCCCACACTCGATTTTACGCGGGCGCCCCATTGCGGACCCAGGAAGGTTATAATATTGGCAGGTAATGTATGTGGATGTCCTACTGGTGGAGGCTGATGTTGCATCAGTTTGGCCTTGATGGACGATTCTCCGAGGCAAGATTTCTCGCCTCGTCAACGGCACACTCTTAAGGAATTTGCGGTATGTAGAAGCTTTGGTATCTGTAGCAATGCTGACCGCTCTGAAGGCCGTGGTAATGCGTGAGATGGAGTTGTGGAGGGACAAGGTTTGTGGTTTCTCAAGCACCTAGACTTTACGACTATATTTTTTCGCAGATCCAACTTCGGATACGAGACAAGATTCAGACGTCTGTGAGATTTTTTCATTTTGACAGGGTAAACACTTTTAAATGCATTGTAGATGGAACATTTCAGTAGAGAGTGTCTGGAGATTGACCAGCAAGAATCCCAGAATAGCGATATGTACGGATCGGCGTCTATGGACAAAGTGTATGACCGTGCCGCCAAGCTCGTGAAGCGTACGTTGGACGTGGAGGAAGTCCTGGTCATGGACGTCTCGCACTGCGATGTGCTCGAAACACTCAGCTCAGAAGCGACTGTGTCAGTGGTGATGCACCACGGTACCGCACAGACACGTGCAACCTCAAGAACCCTCACTGCCGATGAGCAAAGCAAGCTCAACGCATTTTTTGAACAATTTCCGGACGGCAAGATTTCGGAAGGAATTCTGCCGGTCTGCTTTCGTCCGTTTATACCGACTCATATACAGTATGCGTTGAGTGAGTAACTCAATGTTTTGGTGATCAGTTATCAACTCATGAAATTAAAGCGGTCCCGGTCTTCAATATTGACAAGCGACCGTTCGCATTAATCTGTGCTTACAATGCTTCCGACCCATCCCGACGTTTCGTAAGTGATAAATAATTGTATGTCTCATCTTATTCACGCCATATGTGTAGTTGGAAGGACACGAACTGTCCTATTTGCGCGCCATTGGTATTGTTGCATATGTGCATACGAACCTTGCCATTAAATGTTGTAATAGGTGTAATTATACTCTCCGCGGTGCTGAAGCGGCGCATGATGCTCGCAGATCAAGCGAAAAGCTTATTTATATCAAAGTCAGCCGTCTTGTTCCACTTTGTTCGATAGTCTCTAACAGGCTCAATAAAGCATATCCCACGAACTGCGAACACCACTTCATGGAGTAGGTCGCAGTTCCTCCACTGTGTGATACTTGATTAAAGTGCCCGTGCAGATATTGGCAGCCGCGGAATTACTAGTTGACACACCATTGAACCACAGCCAAATGTCATTCTTGCACACCGTCCAGGCTTGCGGTACATCGCTTGTAGAAACTGTGAATCATGTGCTAGACTTTACGAAGCTGAGCGGAAACATGAAGTCGGGTGGTGTCGACAACGTCATCTCTAGAACAAGGTACGTCATTGTAATTTCGTGAAATCCAAGCGCGCGTGACAATGTTTAGGGTCGACCTGGAGCAACTTGTCGAGGAAGCGATCGACGGGTCATGGATGGGCTACTGCGCGCGCAACTCGTCCAAGGGTTCTGAGATAGGTAGTGTATACGCGCCTAACTCAAATCCGCGAGCCTCGAGTGTAATGACCGCTCCTGAGTCATCGCAGGACGTTGAGATTGTCGTCGACATTGACCGTCGCGAAGGAGTGGGTTTATGAAATCAGTTTTCCGAGTATTTTTGTTGAAACTGGAATCACGCAGGGGTGGATGCTGAAGTGCGACAAGGGCGGCATACGCCGAGTGCTGATGAATTTATTTGGGAACAGCCTCAAGTTCACATCAGTGGGTGGATTTTTTTCTCTTTGAGTTTTTGCTCACTGGTTACACACAGAACGGCTACATTCACGTGTCGATGAAACAGCTCTCCACAGCGGATGATGTCCGGAACAAGACGGTCAAGATAGAACTTTGCGTAAGTGACACTGGGAAGGGTATCAGTCAGAATTTCCTCAAGGTCAGCTGCCTCATCCGGGTGTTATATGTTTGTCGTTCATACAAATTATCAGAACCACCTTTTCCGCCCATTCTCGCAAGAGAACCCCCTGCAGGCAGGAACGGGCCTAGGTCTTGCGATCGTGAGCAGCATCGTCCGATCCCCTAGCGTCGCTGGCAAAGTAGAGGTTGTCAGCGAGGAAAGTGTAGGCACTGATATCAAGGTGGTCTTCGAGGCTGAGATACTTGAAGACTGCACAAGTAATATCCAAGACCGATTTTTCTTTGACGACCAGATGCGCCCACCAGTGATTTCCTTCCTTGGCTTCAAAAAACGAGGTCGTGGCGCGCAGCTTCTCAACGAGGTGCTCCGCAAGTATATCATAACTTGGTGGGGGTTCACACCTCAAAGAGAGGGCACGGAGCTTGGTGATATCGTCATTCTTAACGAGGACCCGTCACCCATCGTCACCGCCCTCGAAAAGACAGATACCCACCGCTCGTTCATCATTCTTTCTTCAAGTCGCGGAAGTCCCCGCGTAATGGGGATTTGCAATGCGTACGAGAACCATGGTGGATTCTGTCGCGTCGTCCACAAGCCTGGTGGACCCCTCAGACTTCGTACGGCCCTGAAGCAGCTTCTACGAACAAGGCAGCGGCGACAGCATCGCATTCTGAATTTGACCAATTCAGGAATGAGCTCTAAAGACAGTGTTTCCCTTCAATCAACCATTTTCGCGGACGAATTTTCGGAGTCTTCTGTCGAGACGTATCGACGTGGTAGCATCGACAACTGGCAAGACCAGTCTACATTGCTATCCACGGGCGTTCCTGGAATTACGGTGTCTATATCTCCAGAGTCGGAGAAAGACCTGATCTTTCAACCTTCGGATAGTGAACAAGCCCTGACGATGCCAAGCATCAACAACTCAACGCTAGCGGTCGGTACCAACGGGAAGCTGCTCAGAGCATCCGTCAGATCTGTCGAGTCGACCAAACCACGACGAAAAGTGTTGGTTGTAGAGGACAATAACATCCTTCGAAACTTGCTGTGGGTTGATTTCATCTTCCATCGTGCTCGCTATTGCTGACTGGGGAAAATAGTGCTAAGTGGCTCACCAAAAAGGCACGTTGAGTTATCAACGTCTGGGACGTTTCCTTACGCTCTTGAAGGGCTTTGAATATCGTGAAGCGGTAGATGGTCGCCAGGGGGTGGAAATCTACCAGGCTGAGGGCCCATTTGAGTGAGTGGTGAAATCGTCATCGATCACTTTTACCTTAGGTTTTGTTAGCGTGGTATTATTGGACTTGTCTATGCCAGTCCTCGACGGTAAGCCAGTCCCGTTAGACCGGCTGGTGAATTCATGTCTTGCAGGAGTCGGCGCTACTGTCGAAATCCGCCAGATTGAGCGCGCGCGTTCGAATCAACAGTCGAGTGTGATCCTAGCACTGACAGGCATGTCCTCGCTCGAGGACAAACGGAAAGCCTTCGAGGCCGGGATGGACGGATAGTGCGTTTTTTTTTCATCTACTGAAGAAATTCCTCCTGGATGCTCGCTGACACGCTCTCGCAGCCTGGTCAAACCTGTCGCATTCAGAACACTAGATGACATGTTTTACAAACTGGGCCTCGCTTAACCCAGATGCAAGCATTCGCAATGTATACATACACACGCACGGCCCACGACCGGACATTGAACGGATTCAAACTACCTGCCTGTTTTGTTTCTTTTCTTTTTTTTTTGATGGACGCATTTCATTTGCCTCACTGCATAGCCTCGGTTGATATGATCTTGAGTTCATTCCATCTATTGTATCATGTCCTCCATGCACGCTAATCATTTTTCGTCCCTCATGTCTCACCAATAATGCATCGTCTAGTTCTCTTCATACTCGTCCTGTTGCCACCTTGTTCGTCGTTTTTGTGCGTCCGAGCATCTTAATACCTGTTCCCAAACATAGTCGATTCCTTGGAATGTATTAGCTATACATTGGGGCATGGATTGAGAAATTTTGATCTAGTCCCTTTCAACTTTGGGGTTTATTCACTGAGGGGGTGGCGAACGCTAACAGCCTACTTTGCTCTAAGTTTACAAGTGCACATACAAGGATAGATCGAAGCACAGATATGTAATATAAAGGAACGGCCTTTTCAGGAGAACCATGGCCGGATGTTGAACGGCAAAACTGAGAGCGTCGCACTGCATCTACACGTACGCCCACCTACCCAGGCCTTCTACCCACCCTCTAAGCTCCGACGCGGGCGTGGTCGCGAACGTCGTTTCGAGTATGTCCGATGCTTGCGTGGGGGGCGTAAGCAGGTCAGATGCGTGCGTTATGGGCGGCAATAGTATCCCGAGCCCGAGTCCCCCAACTTTGGTGAGGTAGGTTCGGAACGTCTCCGACGTGAACCGCTCGGACTCGAGGGCTGTGATAAGAGACGTCATCTTAAATGAGGAAAAGTCTAGGGAAAACGCTGTCAGCCCGTGACAACAACCATGCAAGCCAGGATCGAAAGAAAGACAAACCTTCGGGTATAAGCGTCACAGCGCATCCTCCACCACCTGCACCTGTCAACTTGGTGGCGAGGTTGTATGGATCAGCAGCCGTGATGCGTCGTACGGCCTCCAAGGACGGGTGGGAGACACGGAGTTGATCCAGTAGCCTATGGTTCTCGTCGATGAGGGTCTGAAGACACATCGGTATCAGAGACGGGAGCCCGGGGAGAGTAATGATACGGAACGACGCACCGCCAGGCTCGTCTTGTTCCCAGACCCCGAGAGAACACTAGTCGCTCTATCGACCACTGCATGGATATCATTCAAAACTTTTCCAACACTTTCTGGATCCTCTAGTTTCTGCTTTCCGACGCTGCCCACGAGTTCTTTCGTGTTTCGAGGGACACGGGTATCCGAGAGCAAGAAGTGGTGTGAGGTGAATCTATATGCAAACTTGATGAGAAGCACCACCAATAGTAATATAGAGGGAATGTACCCTTCGATGGTAACCATTCCTCCTTGCTTGCCTTCGCTCGGGATGGATTTCGTATACAGCAGCCCCCCTCCGTACACGGCAACTGAGTTGTCGACACCGCTCGGGTTTCCATGTAGGATTTTTTCGGAGAGGAATGCGTAGACATTGACAGTGTCTGCGAGAGATTTAGGAAGTCTGTCTGGTCCTGGAAGTGAGGAACTTGAAGCAGGATCGGACGAGGAAGGAGAAATGCGCCCGGTAATCAGCATAAGGGCGGTCGTGGTACATACTGAGAATGCTGCTGAAGATCCCAGTCCAGCACCCACAGGTAGAGTAGCACGAACAGTCAGAGTAAACGACGGTCTGCAGTCACAGCAAAGAGGATGAGTCGGCCAAAGCATTCTCAAGAGAGAAGACTGTACCTGACTGTATGCTCAAGGTCCTTGGAAAGCACCATGTATAGGTACAAGAACGCAAGACTAGCTTGGCGTGCATGGGTCCCTAGTACTTCTGAGAGTGCAGCTCTAGAGATTTCTTCAAGGAAGTCGTGATCGAGAGGGACCTCACTGGCTTGGGAAGCAACTGACCGCAATACGGAAGAGTGAGTGAATCCAGGGCAGGTAGACACGTTGGGGCTTACCAGGAACAGCCTGCCAAGGTAAGTTGTCTATGTCCCACTCGTACGTGAAACCTCCCGCCTTGTGTCCTGCATCAATGTCGACGAAATGCACAGCGACTCTACGGCGCGCAGTTCTGATATGTGGCGTGGCAATAGAGTAACAGCGGAGAGATACGGAAGCAGCAAGGGCAGGAACACCATACACGACGGCATGTTCTCCAAACAAGATAACTTTCCCGGGTGATGAGACTACCCACTGTTTCTCGTGGGGCTGCAGCTTGGCACTTTCAACCTGGCTATCGGACGCCAGCCTTGCAACAGCTTGGTCGATGGTCGTGCGAACGCGTTCAGTGCCCTGTGGAGTTCGACGCACAGCACCTGCATCGATGAGTGCACGTTCAAGATCATCAAGTAGATCTGCTGGGTCTTCTATTCCGACGCAGAGGCGAATAAGGTCCTCGGGGAGACCACGGGCTGCGCGAGTTGCTGCGGGAATGGAAGCATGTCTAGTGGGATTTGGTCACGTAAACGAACAAAGACGAGGAAGAGCACGTACGACATGGCGCAGGGCATGCTGATCAACGAATTGACGCAGCCGAAACTGACACTCACGGACCATAACCGTGTGCCGGCGACGATTCGTTCGCTAACGTCCTTGTCGCCCGTAGTGAAACTCAAGACAGCACCGTAACCAATGGAAATGCGCTCGTGGACATCGCGGTTGGGGTGGTTTGGAAGACCGGGGTAGAAGGTGGGGAAACCGAGGGAAGAGAGGTAGTTTGCAACGAGGGTTGCGGTTTGTGACTGCTGTGAGAGGCGAAGCGAGAGTGTCTTTGTTCCTCGGAGGAGAAGGAAGGAATCGAAAGGAGTGAGGGCATTGCCGGTGGCGTTGATGGTAAAGGCGATTTTCTGGGATTGCGGGGGTGAGCGGGAAGGGTGCGGCCGAAAGCAAAAGTACCTTTGCAATGTCATCTCTGTTGCAAGTGATAACGCCGGCCATGAGGTCGTGATGACCGGAGAGGTATTTTGTGGCACTGTCGTACACGATGTCGGCGCCGTGCTCGAGGGGCCGCTGGAGTGCCGGGCTCATCATAGTATTATCCACGACGACGATAGCGTCGGGACAGCGTTCCTTGACGTCTTTTGAGATGCTGGCAAGATCGACGATCTTGAGGAGGGGGTTTGTGGGGGACTCGAGGAGGACCATGGTGATGTTGTTCTCTGGACGGAGGAGGGGGGTGAGGGTGGAGGGGTCCGTGGTGTCGACGTGGTATACGGTGATGCCCTGGTGGGTCTGGAGGTAGGAGAGGAGACGGTTTGTGCCGCCGTAGAGGTCGTCTCCGGCGATGATGGCATCTGCGGGCTTGAGGAGACGGAGGATGGTGTCGAGGGCGGCCATGCCCGAGGAGACGG
This sequence comes from Tylopilus vinaceipallidus, assembly GCA_038089215.1. Lineage (NCBI taxonomy): Eukaryota > Fungi > Basidiomycota > Agaricomycetes > Boletales > Boletaceae > Tylopilus > Tylopilus vinaceipallidus. Next base: position 24,401 of record JBBPKK010000085.1, read on the forward strand.
CAAAGGCATGGGCTGCGGAGGATATCTTTGCGATGTGATGCTCTGCGGGGGGGTGAGCGGAGCGGGGAAGGGGAGAGAAGGACGGACCGAGGTGGGTGCGGGTGGGATTGCCGCTGCGAGAGTAGTCGTACTCGCCCGCGACGCCCTTGAAGGTGGCGGTCTGGTATATGGGCACGGACGATGCGCCGTACTGGTCCTTGTGGTCCGTGTTCTCGACGGTGGCGCAGAGGGTGGAGAACCGGTACGGCTGGCGGGGTCCGTACGGGGACTCGGGCTCGGGCGTGGGCAGGCCGACTGCCCGGGCGACGTCGAGAGGCTTGTCCATCGTGGAGGCTCTCCGTGTTCGGCTCTCGCTGGACTACCCGTACTGGCCACCACGTGACTCCGTCGTCCATGCCGAGAAGAGACGCCCCAGCATCCAAACGCCCCCTCGCGCCAGACCTCGTCGCAAAGCGCACAAAGAGACACCTCGACGAGCTCGAGGTCAGCCCACGTCCCCCTCCCAAGCAGCCCTGACACGCCCCCAGCGCACCAACTATGCCGCCGCCTCGCTGCTCAACGAACCCGACTCGGATCCCGAGGCGTCCTCGAACCCGAAGTCCAAGTTCCGCGCAAGACAGACCGTGATCTCGGACAAGCGCACGTTTCCCGCCGCCAACCCAGCCAGAAAAAAGAAGTCGACAATGAACGTGCGCACGGCAGTCCTGTACCGAAAGGGACTCGCCGCGCTGCTCGACGAGAGCGTGAGCGGCCCTGCCAAGCGTCGCCCCCACTGCTGCTGACATGGCCCGCACCAGGCGATCGCGTCCCTCCCACCGACCCAGCCGTCGTATCTGACTGCCGCTGCGCCGGTGTCGCCGGTACCGCCGCGGATGTTCTGCTCAGTGTGTGGATACAAGGGGGCATACCGGTGCAAAAAGTGTGGGATGTCATATTGTGACCTGCGGTGTGGGCAGGTCCACGATGAGACGAGGTGCGAGCGGCGGGTGGTGTAGGGCCGGGTATAATTACAAGTATGGACGTGATCAAAATGACTCGCCATCTCTGATCCCTCCCATAAAAATGTGTCCCATCCGCAACTCAGACTCTCTCCCCGCTCAAAAGGACGAGATGGTCTCCGTGGACAATGGCGTCCATCCCCAGCGAAACCCCTACGCACCCCGCGCCTCCGACTTCTTGAACAACATCGCAAACTTCAAGATCATCGAGAGCACCCTCAGAGGTTCGTGCCCGTCCCTCCCCTGCCTTTTCTCCCGTGAATCCCCTTCGGCTTTTCTCGGACCCGACAAGTCCGATCATCGCTCATCCGTCCTCAGAGGGTGAACAATTCGCCAATGCCTTCTTCGACACCAAGACAAAGATTGCCATCGCCAAAGCACTAGATGCCTTTGGGGTAGAGTACATCGAACTCACCTCTCCCGCCGCGTCAGAACAGTCTCGCATCGACTGCGAGGCCATCTGCAAGCTCGGTCTCAAGGCAAAGATCCTCACCCACATCCGCTGCCACATGGACGATGCTCGTATCGCCGTCGAGACCGGTCCGTCTATTTTCCTGCACTTACACTGCTCTCTCATCCCATCTACAGGCGTCGACGGTGTCGATGTCGTCATCGGCACTTCATCCTTCCTCCGCGAATTCTCGCACGGAAAAGACATGGCTTACATCACAAAGACCGCAATAGAGGTCATCACCTACGTCAAGTCCAAGGGCATCGAGGTCCGTTTCTCCTCTGAAGACTCTTTCCGCTCAGATCTCGTCGATCTCCTCTCAATATACCAAACCGTCGACAAGATCGGCGTCAACCGTGTCGGCATCGCTGATACTGTTGGTTGTGCCAATCCGCGACAGGTCTATGACCTCGTCAGAACGCTCAGAGGTGTCGTTGGTTGCGACATTGAAATCCACCTCCACAACGATACCGGCATGGGCATGTTCTTCTCCGCCCTCTTCCGCCCTCTTTTTCCTGATGTTTTTCCAAGCCATCGCCAACGCATACACTGCCCTCGAAGCAGGAGCGACCCACATTGATACATGTGAGTCGGTGTTCACTGCCTCATCTCCCTTCACTCACTTCCCGCAGCCGTCCTTGGAATTGGTGAACGTGTGGGCATCACTCCTCTCGGTGGTCTCGTCGCTTGTCTCTATGCTGCCAATCCCGAGTACGTCAAGTCCAAGTATAACCTCCCTATGCTTCGTGAAGTCGAAAACCTTGTCGCCGAAGCCGTAGAGGTCAATGTGCCGTTCATGAACCCCATCACGTCCGTCTTCCTTCTTCACGTCGGCCTTCTTCACGTCGGCACCCTCATTCATGCGTATTGCTCAGCGGTTATTGTGCCTTTACGCACAAGGCTGGTATCCACGCCAAGGCGATCCTCAACAACCCTAGCACTTACGAGATCTTGAAGCCAGAGGATTTTGGCTTGACGAGATACGTCTCCATTGGGTAAGTAATACCAAGTTCCTAGGCGGCCGCAGGCTGATCGTCGTCGCAGTCACCGACTCACTGGTTGGAATGCTGTCAAAAGCCGTGTCGAACAGCTTGGCCTCCAGCTCACCGACGAAGAGGTATGTCCGGTCTGTTCGGCTCGAAACACGCATCGACGGTGGACATTATCTACGCAGATCAAAGATGCTACCGCCAAGATCAAGGAGCTCGCCGACGTTCGCACACAATCCATGGACGACGTCGACTCGCTTCTTCGTGTTTACCATTCTGGCATCCAAAGCGGAGAGCTTGCTGTGGGACAGAAAGAAGCGCTTGATCGCTTGCTCAAGAAGCACCGTCAAGGGTCGATGTCGAGCCTGGAGACTCTTGAAGTGGCTCTGACAGCATGAATTTGGGCCGGTGCCATTGCACTTTTGACAAAGCACAAAAAGCGGCATGAAACCGCGCGTATGTATTCATTATCCGTCCATAAGGACCATGTATGTTGATGTGTGGATCTATACACGAACAACCGTTGTCATATGGTCCTGTGATTGCAGAAATGTTTATCAGATGCTGATCAATGTGCGCAGGGCCCTTGATTCTGCACCGGTACTGCCGTCCCCGCTACCAAGATAGTGTGATGCAAGCCCGCACTCGTGACAGGGACCAGACTCTGCCGCTATTGAGCACTTCAGCAGTATTGAGCCTGTGATACTTGTTCCTGCCCCTCAGCGCAGAGAGTCCTGACAGACGGACCTCGAACCCAGTTCACGAACATCCAGATGCAACGCATACAGACGTGGGCATATGGACTCAGACAGTGAACCTCGAGAAGAAATCTCGAGACCGCCACCGTGCCCGACATTGCTCGCAGCCGTGTGCGTCTTGACGCGGGGATCATACCTGTAAGCTTAGAGCGCCGTCGTGGAGGAATCATATTTGATCCATCTTCGATCCAAATTTGTCCAGATGGCTGTCCCACGAACCGACAATGTCTGATGATCGAGAGATATGTACATCACCCGCGAGCGTGCCGGCCGTCATGAAACAAGGTCCTCGACGTGAACATGCCTCGAAATAACCAGAGGATTCGCCGTCGAGCCCGATGATCGTCGTAAGCTGGTCCCACGCTGAAGCCTACAAGCCACCAACAGCCCTGCAGTTGTTTCATGTCTCCAAAGCACAGCAGTCTGCCCCAACTTCGACTAAGTACTGAGAGACAGGGCGAATTGAACGTAGCCGGACGACTTGGCTGCCAGAAATGAGACACGGCGTATATGGATCATTAACATATATAATCGGTGGTTCTACGGTGATCAGCCAGCATACCCTTGGCAGGAGAAAAGGGGTCAATAGAGAAAGCAGGGACCGACCGACTATCAAATATGAAGCACTCGGTAATTCCTCGCTACATCACAGGAATACAAGAATCGTGCAAAAATAGCTATGATAACAAGAGGGTACATCTTCAGAAACATATTCGATAACTCGCATACCGCCCACTCGTCTCGCTGGGACGGGTAATTTTGACTACTTGGCCACGTCGAAGGCCATAATATCGGGCGACGGGATCTGCCAGTTGAATACGGGGGAGTTGTGTCTCCTTTAGTCGACTAAATTACAAGTATCTCGGCATACGGGATTTTTGAGAAAGAGTACGACGTACTACTTTAGGAGTAATTCTTTCGTTTGCTCCGGCGTGAGGACTTCGTGTCGGGGAACTAGGGTGTGGTGAGTGATATTGACCAGCAAATCCGCTTCGGAGAATTCTTCGAGCCGGTATTGTTGAGACATCGCTGCAATAACCTAGAGTGAGAGGGTGAGGTCAAGACCAAGCTTGATGACTTGGATGTTGAAACATACTTTTCGTGCCGACGGTGTCATGTTACCTGGAAAGATTATGACTCCCCTCTGGATGGACTTCTCTTCGAGGATACCAAGTAGTCTGACGGTAATGTAAGTGCTCGAAGGGATACCATGTCATAGAACGTACTTTCTCATTGTTTTGACACCGACGCTCTTTTCATCGGAAAAGAATATGAATATCTGATCGGCCGGATTTTCTCGCGAGTTGGTGAAGAAGTTCAGCTGATTTCGGCTGTCGGTTTGGTCAGCTCCTTGGCAATCCAAGGACCCAGGAATAACCACGCACTCCACGCTCTCGCCGCTGTTTGCGTAGTGCGACCTGAAAGTCGCCAAGTCCATATTGATTTCCTCGTCGGAAACTTGGTATCCCTAATTCAATAAGACATTCGCTGAGAGGATGAGGCCAAAAAGTCGACATACTCTATCCTTGACGAGTTCGTGTACCGTGCGGTTGACCTTCCACAGTTTTGCGGTCTCGTCCTCTGCCATGGCTTGAGGGGGTGCGTATTCAAACTCAGCCTCTTCGCATGGCACCCGTCGTACCACCATCCGCAACTACAAATGGCCCGAACCCGACGGCCTTGACAATCCCGCTCTCCAATGCACTGATGGTGTGTCTCATCGCTCGCTCTCTCCTCACGCACCAACCCCTCCCAGACCAAGTTCAAGCCTGCTAAAATCTTCAACAACGCCGTAGAACCCACACCTCCTCCAACGCCGGGCGGTACTTCGAGAGTGAATGTCGGCCCACGACACATCACCGCCATCACCTTCGACGACAGAGGTGACCAAGTCTTGACCGCATCCGAAGACGAAACCTTTCGCCTATACAGCTGTAAGACCGGCAAGCAAGTTGTCCTCATTGCGAGCGTTAGTGTACACCGTTGACGCCAGCGGCGAACACAGACACCTGAAAACATTGTACTCGAAAAAATATGGTGTCGATCTTCCCCGTTTCACCCACAAAAACACGACTGTAGTGCATGCATCCACCAAGGAAGACGACACTATACGGTATCACTCCCTACACGACAACAAGTATCTGCAGTACTTCAAGGGACACAAACAACGCGTCATATCGCTCGAAGTGTCGCCCGTGGACGACGGATTCATGTCCGGCTCCATGGACAAAACCGTTCGTCTTTGGGACCTTCGCGTGCCCACCTGTCGTGGGTTACTCAACCTCCCTGCCGCCCCAGTGATTGCATACGATGCATCTGGCATTGTCTTTGCTGTAGCAGTCAATCAGTACTCGCGGATTTTGTTGTACGACCAGGCGAATTATGACAAGGCGCCCTTCCTAACAATCACCCTCGAGGACCCGACGCTGGCACTCATCAGCTACCCTCCTCGGCCAATCTACATGACGTCGCTCTTCTTCTCCTCGAACGGCAAGTATATCTTGGTCGGCTGCTCGGGCGACGCACACTATATCATCGACGCCTTCGAGGGCCACCTGCTCGCTAAACTAGAGGGGCACGTCGGGCTCGAGCGACGGCGTATGGATGCTCCTCAGAGCATCGATCCCGCTAGGGGTAACAGCGGGGAAGAAGTCTCGTGGACGCCTGACAGCAAGTACGTCGTTAGCGGGAGCCTCGACGGGCGGATTGCCGTTTGGGACGTGCAGAATCTGCCTGTGCGGACTGGACAAGTCGATCTCAAGGTCCCACCGCTCCGCCTGCAGCCCTTGGCGAGCTTGGATGGGCACCCTGGTCCTTCCAGATGCGTACGCTTCAATCCCCGGCTGGCCATGATGGTGACTGCTGGTGCAGAATTGGTATGTACACCATCCCGAATCTTCAAGTGCCATCGCGCTGATTATCCCAGGCCCTTTGGTTACCGGACCAGTCAGCGGACAACGAAGAAGTGGCAAAAGAACTACTGCGGAAAAGGTAGCGGTTTACTATGTGCAGATCATCTTTGTCCCTCGGCCTTCAAGAACTGCGTGCATGTAGACTCGTGTCATTCACACTTCCAACTATTTTAAGACACCAGAGCAGTTTTACAATATGTGAATCGAACCCAGCGACGCAGATATATAAAAAGAAAGGGAAACAAATCATGTCGTCAGCTTTGCAAGTGAAATCTGGTTCGTAGCGACGTTCGTAGAGAAGTAGGCATTCTTGAGGAAAACGTCTCCAACCTGGGCGTGTCAGGGACCATTCATGCGAGGGCGAAGACGGAGTGCCACTTACCAACCACTCGGTGACCGCTCCAATTTGTTGAGGTTGAATTCCAGCGGTGCAGCTGCCAGTAGGATTGTTAACGTCAACGGGCAATACCGCAAGATCTCTGGGGTCGATCGCAAACGATGCGTTGCCGAATGAAAGAGCTAGGCCCGCTTGGGTGGTACAAGGAATCGTGCATTGTTGGGCATCGCACGCGCCACCGAGACCCTGCATTACTTGTTGTGCGTCCGTGGGAGGTGCGAGGATGAGTGTGGTACCAGTGTCGAGGATGGCTGTGCGCCCCATAAGACCTGTGTTAGTACTATTGACCGTGATAGCATCCATTGCGCCCTCCCAGAATCCTTGCGTGTTGACGTTGGGGAAAGTGACGAGGGTATTTGTAATAAACTTGGTGGGATCGAGCCCACCAAAAGTGACTTCTCCGTCATTGAGCCCATCGGCAAGACGTGGGATCTTGAAGGAAGTGATTGGGGCTTGAATGAGCTTACTCGCTGCCAGAGATTCGACCGGAGTAAGCACTTTTTCCTGAGATAATGTCTGCACGGGCAAAGATGTCAGTAGTGCGGGTGTATACACAGCAGATTAAACTCACCGACTGAGCAAGACCCATGAGGCCATCAAACGGTATGGTGTCTGAAGCAAAGGAAGTTGATTCTGCAGTTGCAACACCAAAGGTATGGTTATTCAACGCCAGACCTGCGATATTGACGTTATCCTGGCAAAGCAGACCCTGCACTGCGCCCGATCCGTATGTGACTTGGAATTGTTCATTGCTCTGTACAAACGAACTAGAGCTCTGTGGACCAAGCGTGGTGTGGTTGCCCTGAATTGATGTTATGGCAGGACCAAACAAAAGTGAATACCGATCCGCTTACACAGTCTCCTTGTTGGGATTGACAATTCTCGCTTGCAACCCCTGTGCGTGGGTTTTGAGGGAGCTTCCAAGTTTAGGATCATAATTAACGTACAGAAATCAGCACTGCCAGAATCCATAAGCAGCTGGAAATTCCGTGGAGGTGTCCCAATTTGTATCATAGCAAGGTATCCAACATCATTGGCCCTAGCGTGCGCGATCGACGGTCAGCAATGAACTAATCCGATTGATGGATGAAGAAGCTTGGCTTACTCAATGTTCAGCCCCAGAGAATCGTTGGCAGTGGGTGGTTTGGCAACCGTCACGCCGCCGTTGATCGCCGCTTGGATATCGAGGGAAGAAACACCGGCACGGGTCCCATTGCTGGTCGTTCCTCCAGCGACCGTCCCAGTGCCATTACCCGTCCCAGGAACCGTGGCATTTCCTTTTTCCGGCACCTTGGAACCAATTGTGCCATTGCCCGTTAGCCCAGCAGCGGCCATACCAGCCCTGTAGTGTCCCTTGCTAAAGCTAGACCCATGAACCGTGGTGGCTGAACCAGAACGTGACCCTGGCCCGCTCTCCAAGAGATACAGTCTCTTGTGCAGCTCGGAGCGGAGGGCATGATCTGATAGCTCTTCGCGCCCTGTCATACGGGCGAGACGTTGGGAACCACGGTTGATGTGTTGCTGCAAAAGCTAACAAAATATCAACGAGTCGGGGGGACGAAAAGCGAGAACGAGCACTGACCACTTGTGGGTGGAGCTCTACGTTACGTAGAACCTGGAGACGCTGGAGAGACATTGTTACCATTCCAGGATTACTTTGAGGGTGACGCTGTACGCGGGCCGGAATGGCATCGGCCGGCGTGAGGTTTAAAAAACATGCTAGGAAGAGTAAGGCGAAAGAGAGTGGTTTCATGATTGATGAGCGAAAGATTGTGGAATGAAATCTCTAAGTCGACTAGCGACACTGGCCCCGACGAGGCACCGGAGGAAAGGAGTTATGAGTCGACTAGCGACGGTAAAGCAAACGGAATCGTGAAGGACAGAGATGACACTGCCTAGAAACAGGAGGACTGCAGGAGCGGAGATCGATGGTCATCCGCATTATATACTGGATACACTTGGCATTGTGGAGGAAAGCTATCTGGGGTTACGTAAGGGTGGAAACACAACGAATGGGTTACCTTGTCAACAACAATGCATTCTGAACCCACCCGAATTCCTCTTTGAGCATCTGCGGTGTGAATTCAAAGCTGAGCACAGAACGGTGTTGCGTAGGAACATTATCCTGTTACAAATTCTCCAGCCTGACTGAATTCACAGTCTGATCGGTTGCGATGAAAGAACTTGGCATTATCATATCCCACAGGCTGCGCGCTCTTCATCCCCTCTAACCAGCTAGATGCACCCTACTGCTAAAAATCATCAGATGCAGAAAACTACAACTTTGCAGGTAATCTTGGATGCGGCAGCGTATACTCTCGCGCGTCCAATCGAACATCCCCCAAACAGTCTCTGTAAAGGAAGGTCTTGATCGCGCCCCACACACCCTGCTTGGATAAAGCTGAGACCTCCTTCGCAAACTCGACAGCTTCTTTTAATACGATTTCAGTCCCGAGTTCGACGCTCGTCCCACTGCAGTTTGCGAGACGATCTAGGATCCCCGCTGCATGCGCTTCAGCTGGCGTGAAACGGTGCCCCTCAAGAGCAATACGTCGCCGAAGACGAGGGTCGGATACTTTGGCATTGAGGATGGCAGTAAACGAGAGAGGCCAAGGTGCACCGAAATGAACCTAGAAAGCAACTGGTTCGCTGAACTATCCACTTGACCACAATGGACGACAGCAGGAAATGGGTGGAAACCAGTACCTCGTTCATGCATAACCATGCTCGCCTTTTGCTTCCGTCGGTCATGACCCGGTAGTCGCACGAAAGTGCTAGCATAAAACCCGCCGCAAAGCAGTGACCATTTATGGCCGCGATAGTAGGAACTGCGTACAGCTGAACGTCGGCATTGAGGGAGAAATATAGAGAACATACGAGGAAAGGTCAGCAGACGCGCATACAATAGATTTGCGGTATCTGGTGGGATAGGGTTTGTATAGCCTGAGAACAGCAAATGCAAGTGTACGAACCAGTGAAGAAGCCGGGATTGTCTCTTACACTCTCATACAAAAAGCCATTGCTGAAGAATTTATCCTGGTCCCGTTTGCCCACAATGATGAGGGCACCTTCTCCAACACTGGACTTTGAGGGGGCGTGTTGACTGCTCGAAAGCCTATTGTGTGTCCAGTGTTTCTCGACGATGTCGAGTGCAGGTCGGAAGGCATCGTCGATCAAACATGCCGTGAGTCGGGAGTCTTCTCCGTTGTGCAATTCAATTATCCACAGACCATCCTGGGCTACAGAAAGTGATCATTCCCGCGCAGACTGGAGGAAGGAGGGATACGCACGGTACGTGACGGTGAGAAGAGGCTGGGACGGAGGGAGAGAAAGAGGGAACTTGAAGCCAGCCATGGACGACCTTGATTTGACGGTCTACCTGACCCTGCTCCTAGTCAGTCATGTGACCACTCAACAAACCTACCCTAAACTGGATTTTCCATAGGGGACGTGGCTCGCAGGCCTGTCCTGTCCAAAATGCGTTTTGTCACGCGTGTGCTTGCCTTTGCAGTCCTCGTTCTCGCCGCTGCTGCCAGTGTGTCTCGTGTCTCTGTACGCTCTTCATGGCGCGCTAACAGTACTCCTAGCACCGCTCGAGTCAACTGAACCTGAAATTGTTATTCAAGCATCGTTCCCTGAGCAAAATCCGTTTGGCCGTATGTACCCAACGAATGAATGACCGTTAAGCCTCCTGTGACCTGTCTTCATAGAGGTCGTCAACGGCGAGCGTAACCAAATTTATCTTTTGGTCGAAAACAGGAGTGATCAGAATGTGACGCTGAGCTCTGTTGGTGGTTCTTTCCATCATCCTGAGAGCGGTGCCTTAGTGAAGAACGTCTGTCTCATCCTCGCCTCCTTTTCTCAGTGCTAACTCGTCATCTGTCTGCCAGACAAGTTCCCTTACATATGGCTTTCCGTTGCTAGAAAAGTCCAAGCTCCAAATTCCTTACGCGTTTTACTCCGAGTAAGCTCTTTCCTACTCTGGCGTGCATTGAGGCGTGTCTGAACTAGCTTTAGATTCAAGGTGTGCACTCCACATACATTCCATCCTTCTTCTCCCAACACGGAATTAGCCAGGAGACCTCCGCCTTAACATTTGGTTGGAGCATTCTGTGAATGTAAGTTCATCACTTCCATGTATTCTTGTCTGATCACCTCTTCCGCCAGGACGCCAAGTACCGTGTCACAGCCTTCGACTCCGTAGTGACCATAGTTGAATCCGAAGGCTCTTGGTTTGACTTCAAGCTGTCAGTTTTTGCTGGCATGATGATGTTCCTCGCTCACTTTCCGCACCCAGTATTTCGACATACTTGATTGTTGCTGCATTCTTTGGTGGGGCTTCCTATTTCATTTACCTTACATACTTCCCCGTGGCGAAAGCCAAGAAGTCCAAGCGCTCTCGTGCTGCAGCTAGTACGCCTGTTAGCACAGTCACAGTCACCGCCAGCGGCGCCAAATATGAGGAGGAGTGGATCCCCGAGCACCATCTCAAGAAAGCAAAGGCAAGGAAGTCGACCGCTGCTAGTAGCACGGAGGAGGCGAGCGGTGGTGAGACAAGCGGGACTGAAGGAAAGCGGCGAAAAGGCAAGAGATAACTCCTTTGATTTCGAGTTGGCCTGTCCATCTAGCTAAATATAATCATGCACCTGGATTATCTTTGGATGGACTATGTGTAATGGGGCAAGTATTGAAATCGGCCGTCTTCACTCAAACGTCGATTTTCTTGTATCCCTTTACCTACCAAACCAGGATATTGACCAATTGTCATATGTATGCGAGTACAGACCACGTACTTTATTCTCGACGAGCATTTGAGCGTACTTTTCTGACAACCACCGACAGTTCTCCAGAGAGTTGACCCCCTCGTGTCGTTGGCATTTGACGAGCTCGTCGCGCACCAGGCGGGCCTCCATAGCTTTGACCCACGACTCGCGGATGAAATCCTGGCGTTCCTGGAGTTTGGCTACTCCGGAAGCGGCAAAGGTTTGTGTCATAAAGAACGGCATAATTCAGAAAATAACCCGACAGACTAACCTCTAATCAGTTGAGCTCTGTCGTCGGACATAGTTGCAGAATTGGTGTTGTCAATGTGCAGCCGGAAAACAGAGGTGTCCGTCGTATTTGGGTTTGTTTAGTCAAGTGAGTCGTCTGAGCGTGAGCCACTGCAGGGGGTTTGTGGCTTCTATATCACTCCAACGGATATTTGCCGAATTAAACTATAGTAGACGAGCCGCGTCCCGTATACAATGCAGCCAGTCAAGTAACGCCATTCACTGGACCATGGATCCCTCGACCCTATTCTTCCCGCTTTCACACGGGTTCCTGAACAAATTCGGCATCACCATCGTCTGCTCAGCCGCCGACGGAATGCGTGATTCCTCATTCGCAATCTATAGATTTATCATGGATGACGTGATGCACGAGATCTAGACTCATCCACGCAGGTTTCTGCCCGCATAGATCATGTGTCGAGGATAGTTGATCCAATTTTCAGACCAAAGCGTTTGGTCGAAAATCCAGCGAAGTGAAAACAAGGCTGACCGCAAGTAAAACCATATTTAAAAAGCAATACACATCAATCCATCGCTAGAACGGTCTGGACATCTCATAACGTCCGAGCTTGACCACATCAGCGAGTCTGCAATTTATAATAACACGTATCCTGAAGATGCCCTGACGGCCAAGCCTGGACATGCTCAGAAAACCGGAGGTATCGTGATATTTCGATATCTAATACGTAGTGTCCCGAAGTTTTCTAGCCGGGCTCGGGGAGAGGCCGGCGCGAGTGACTCACGATAACCCCGTGGTGAACAAACAATCACTGCAAGCTCGTTAGCTCACCTGAAGTCACATCTCCTTCGGCGAGGGTATGACCGAAACATTGATGTTGACTATTCAGGAATGTCGTCCCAAGCCCTTGCAAAATACTTGAATATCCGCATTTATGAGTGAGAAAATGAGGGACGAATCTATTCACTCTCGGCGTAGCAGTTTCTCTTGTAAATCATTCACGTTTCCCTCTCGGGCTTTATCAGTAGTGGAGCAGAGATCACGAAAGGTGAGAAGTGCATCTCTGCGCAGCCATGGCGCTCACATGGTGAATAGGGTTTCCTCGAGTGGTAATCCAAATACCCAATCGCAGAGCGGCCACGAGATTCCTCGGGGAATTTTCGTTCCTCGTCCTTTTCGACTTTGGAATATTAGTATAAAGAAAAATCCATTGCGCTAGACACAAGTTGGACACGTTCATACAGCACCCTTCCATGCGAATTTGCAGCGCTAACGGGTTCCGTCTCCCCAGTTTATTCTCCGTCTGACCCTGGCGGGAGGACAACATCTTTCCAGGGGGATACACGGGTACAGGGGGAAATCGAAGGCTTGGACCAATGCATTCGATACCCTGGCAGAAAGACAGCATGACATTCTCCACCAGACAAACGCGAATTATTAGCAACGCAAGCTTTTCCCTACCTTTGCGAGAAGTTTAGAACATGCTGCAATTTCTCCGGACGACTGACAAAACCGGCGGCAATCAGGACAGATTGGGCCTTGGCAAGAGCAACAGGACACACCATCATCGATTGTCTGAAGGACGGGCAGTACAAGGACAACTCACCCGCTCACGAAGGAGTGGAAATTGAACCGACAATCAATTTCCATAGCTTCCGAGAGTGTTTCTGCGAGAAGCTGCCATCGATTCCGCGCCGTATGCGGCGAAACAACGGGGAAATACACATTGCCCCCGACTCTGTAGACGAGATAATCGAGGACCTTGGCTTTTCGGGGGTGTCACTATCGTTCCGCAGGTGACATCATCTGGTAGTTCAACGTTCGTGCCGAGATGTCACAGAATATATTTGACCCTTACAGGTTGATCAGCGATTAGGACGTATGTATACTTGTCTACTCCAAAGAACAAAGTCGTGAGGGAAAGGGTTGGATACAGACCTGAGAGGTAGGCCACTTCGACGCGCTTGAGCAATGAATAGCTGCCGAAATGAGGTGGTCCTTCAAAACGAAGAGGTATTTCGAAGGAGCGATTGGAGAAATGCGAGGCACGCGCCTTGTCAAGCTCTTGTCTATATAGGCTGTAACTCGGCTATTCCCGCGGTACTTTTTCTCGGTCGCGACAGTCTCCTTGCGGTTGTAGTAATAGTACACACACTAAATCTCCTAATTACCTGCCGAGTTCGCTCCAAGTAGATGTCGATATCAGCAAGGGCATAGATCTACGACCACCCGGGGTACGGCACGGCACATCGTAACCATGCCAGTAAGCCTTGCGTGCTCCAGGCTGAATGAAGCTTTGGTAGTAAGAGCGACGTGAATTACGAGATGGAACAATCTTACGATCGCTCGAGTCCTGCGCCCTATTTCCGTCTTCAGAACACCAGGCGCCTGTAAACAAGCAGGAAAGACAGCGTGTTCCAGTACAAATAGGCAGCTACCAATGTGCCTTGTACGGTGGTGAGTTAAACATACGGCATTGCTTGAGCGGCGTAGAGAGAACAATTATGCACTTGATAGTAGGCAGAGATGGCAGACGTGAATGACAGTCAAACAGGTATGGATGAGGAGACGATGGGTGAGCTGATTTGCGTTGTACATGACCACGACCGAACACCGTAATAACAACCAAGGTGGAGAGTGAGGACTGTGCTGCAGACAGATGGATGAAGAAGATGATGGTGTGGGGAGTAACCGGTGCAAAGAGTGGTCTACAGTGCGAAATAGATAACCTGTGGTAATCTGGGCTACAGTTCATCTGGAACATTGACAGAAAAGTACGGATGATGGAGAGCTTCCCGCACAGTTATCCGCTGAGCGGGATCAAAGGCAAGTAATCGCCGCACAAGATCCAGAAAATGTTTATTGATCTGGTCGTTGGGTGGTATAACCTCCTACCGGAGAGTGAAGATTGAATGGAAGATCATAAAGAGGGGATAGAGAATTACCACGAGCGGTTTAGTTGCACGAACATCCTTCTTGCTTTGCCGCGAAGCCTTTGGCTTAGGCCAATCAAGCCGTGGACCTTCCTTGAAGAACTCGGGCTTCGACCGCGCTCCGGCACGCATGAAGCGATCTGGCATCTTTCCCATAACTGCCTCCATCATGGCCAAGTGCTCAAGATTATCGTGAGTTTGATAGAGCGCAACGCCGGTATAAAATTCGACAAGAATGCAACCCAACGAGTAGGCATCACACGGGTATGACCACCCCAAACCTTCGCGAGAGCTCACGTAAATAGAAGAATTAAGCTCAGAAACGAAAAAGCCCACCAAGAATGATCTCGGGTGCTCGATAGTGACGCGTCGAGACAACTGTTGAGTGATACTCTTCCTCGAATGTCGCAGAGCCAAAATCTATTAGGTGAATGTCCGTGGATTGAAGTATTCGTTTCGTCCGTGGTGGGGCATTTCGCTGTGAATGAAAACTCCGTTATAGTCAAATGCGCATGAAGATGCTGCAACACTCGCCTTTCCAGGCACAGGCACAACGGCAAGCCTGTAGTCGTTGTGTACAAGCAGGATATTTTCCGGTTTGAGATCTGTATGAATCAAATGAAGATCGTGCAGGACTGGGACGACCACGGCGTGAGGCACATCCCGATGCAAGAGGGTAACAACATACAGGCAACACTTCCAAGCAATTGCCTGGCAAAAGATTGTATGTGGTTCCGGGGGAATGGAGCAAATTCATTCTCCTTCAAGAAGTCGTATACACACATTCCCAGCAATTCAGAAACTAGGCATATATGGTTTCGATGGTCAAACCAGTGGAGTAAATGGATGCATTTACTGGAGAAATACACAGTTAGCATTTCTGGGGATTAGAGCTGAATGTGCAGACCAACTGGATGTTTGCGGGGTCTCTCTCCTTAAGCTTCTGGAGGACACGTATCTCGATCTTGCTCGCATCGCGGTATTTGGGAATGGCACGAATGATCTTAATCGCTACTCGGTTCTGCGTTTGAATGTCGACAGCTTCTACCACCTTGCCGAAGGTTCCTTGACCGAGAAGGCGAACTGTGCGGTCTGGAGGAGACAGAAGGTCAGAATAGACGAGTAGTGCAACGAAAGGGGGGCTTACAACGATTATAAATTATGTCGTCTGGGACAATAATATAGTGACCCTCCTTATCGTCACAGGGGACGATGCCGTTGGGCTGAAGACGAATTAGCGGTGAGTTCCTGATGAGAATGATGGTAAGCAAGAGGTTACGTACGTCTGTCGTGGCAGGCCCGCTGCCGCTGGCCCAGGACTTGGAGGAGGGCACAGCGGGCTGTTGTTGGAGGCCGGTAGCGACCTTCTTAACGATGGTCCCACGGGGTTCATCGGCCTGGTCCCGCTTCCTCTTCTTGGGGACAGGTGGCACCTGCACGGCGGAGGAGGTGCTGGCGGACATGGCTTGTGCTTCCGCGGCGGCACGGGCCCTGGTCCTGATTGGAGCTGAGTAGGTTGGGGGCTGGTAGGAGGCAGAGTAGGCGTTTGTGTGGGTGGTTGCGGGGGAAATGGTGGATGGAGGAGGGGTGTCCTCGATGACGATTACTTCGCGGACGCGGCCCTCGTTGTCGACTTCTTGTACCTCGCTGTAGCTGACGGTGAACTGGTGTGCCCGCTTGCGCTTGCGGGAGAGGACTGGGGGAGTGGGCATCATGGTGGGATTTGAGCGAGGGTGGGTGAGCGATGGGGGGTGATACTGGTCTAGGAGGGGAGGGAGGGGCTGGCGATGTATGACAGCCTGCATTCCTTGGGGAGGAGATGGTGGTAGGGGACGAAAGGGATTGAAAGCCAGCAAGCCAGCTCAACTTGTCCGGCTCCCTCTGAGAATGCGACACACAGGATCAGTGCTGCTGTTGTCGCTTGTTTTGCCACCCAAGACACGGACCACCACCGAAAAATTCAAAATGGTGGGGCGCCCTCAGCGCGTGGGTCCGACGAGCCGCCGTCGGAGCACTGGCGCCGTCCGGATTGTTTTTCGCCCGGATCCTGCGCAAAAATGGAAGGCACCCGCGAATTTCGTCGTGAAACGTGACCAGCCGTTCCCTGTTGGCTCGTCACGCGGGACGGTCACGGAAGAGTGGTCCTCGCTGTGCTCGTCGACGAGTGTGCCCTGCGCTGACCCTCCCCTCGCCGCGCTCCCCCGCCTGCCATGCGTGGCCTCCCCTTCCCCTCCAACGCACTCCTCGACCGCGACCCGCCGAGCGAGCATGGAACGCCCTTCAGCAACGCAGACGACATTCCGATTGACCCTGCCCTCGCTGGCGGCACCCCCGTCCGCCTGCCCTTGCCAACCGACTCTCTTCCTCTCCCAGACGGCTCCCAGCACGTAAGTCTCCTCTGCCCCAACACCACCCCCACTTGGCGACAAACGCGTCGCGTGTTCTAACTACCCTATGCTCACCAATTTCCCGTTAGCACCATCCCATCGTCATCCGCGATGAATTTGCCCCTCCCCGGCAGAGGCACTACTCTCAAGAGCCACTCCAATATGACCAGGGGCCGCAAGGTGATCCGTTCGCACCTCAGCCACCCGCGGCTTATCTGCCGATCCCGGAAACGGAGGTTCCCCGGGTCATTAAACCGCAAAAACGTAAGAG
The DNA here is from genome assembly GCA_038089215.1 of Tylopilus vinaceipallidus. NCBI lineage: Eukaryota > Fungi > Basidiomycota > Agaricomycetes > Boletales > Boletaceae > Tylopilus > Tylopilus vinaceipallidus. Next base: position 41,507 of record JBBPKK010000085.1, read on the forward strand.
GAAACCCAGGCGGGAGGAGGAGTGCGGGTTCTGCCAAGGCGGCGACGGCAAGAATAAACATGGCCAGCCCGAGCTTATGGTCTCCTGTGAAGAGTGCGGCCGGAGTGGTGCGTGTCCTCGTCGGGCCCCTCGTCGACTGTTCCACAACCATATTTGCTAGGTCATCCGAGCTGCATGGAACTCGGCAAGGTCGCTGAGGTCGTTCGATCCTACCCTTGGAAGTGTATCGAATGCAAGATCTGCGAGATTTGCAAAGAGAAGGGGGACGATGTAAGTGTGGTCCTCCGCTTCGTCCGCCTTTGGCTCATTTCCCGTCAGGCCAGGATATTGTTCTGTGACTTTTGCGATCGAGGTGTGTCATGACCTGTACCGTGCTGCTCATCCCTTCACCTCTCTGCTTCGAATAGGTTGGCACATGGATTGTCTCCAACCCCCACTGGAGAAAGAGCCACCAGGTCAATGGCACTGCCCTTTATGCCCGCCCCTCGACATGCTTCCCCCAGGTCCAGACTCCCCTCAGGTCCAGCATCGCGCTTTCCCTCCGGCGGGGCTGGACTATCCCACTGATGAACCTGATCCAGATGGATTAGCCAGTGACCCACCGGCAATGGATGTCCAGGTTGACGACTCGTCCACTGACGAATCTTCCGACTCGGACTCGGACGAAACAGTAAGCGCTCCCGCCCCGCCCCGTCCTCAATCAGTCAAGAAGAAGAAGAAGAGGCCCGCTAAGCGCACAACAGAGACACAGCCACCACGTCCCGCAAAACGCATGCGCCTCAAGGTGCGCTCTCCTCAACCGTTGATTGTACGGTTGCGACTCCCGCCCAAGGGTAAGGGAAAGGAGCGCGAGGATGATGCAGAGCACAATATTTTCGAGGATCTTCTACCACCAGCCGAGAGGGATATGTCAAAGACAAGTATTGACAACATTGATAGGACAAGGTTCGAGAGGAGCAGGCTCGCTGCTGAGGTGTGTGGTTAATATAAGGCACTCAGGGGTGATTGGCTGATGTGTTCTCCAGGAGAAATTATATCCGGCCCCGGTTCCATCATCCTCGGCTGCCGAGAACCCAGATACGCCGATAGCCGGTCCGTCTTCACGTCCTCTTCGCTCTGCTACCCTCCATCAATTATCAATACCTCCTTCATTGCCGCCCGTATCCCCGGTGCCATCTACCCTAAGTCTTGTCCCGCCGACCCCAGAAACTTTTTCCCAAACCCCGAACACCCCAACCGCCACTGACGGGCAGTCAACGTTGCGTATACGTACTATCCGTTTTGGGCCCTATGACATTCACCCTTGGTATGATGCTCCGTTTCCTGAAGAATATGCAAGTATACCAGACGGGCGTCTATGGATATGCGAGTTCTGTCTGAAATATATGCGAAGCCGCTTTGCATTTGGTCGACATCGGGTGCGCTCTTGTAAAAATATGGAATACACTTTGTTGTCTGACCGGTGATTATAGATGAAATGTAAAGCTCGTCATCCACCGGGTGACGAAATCTATCGCGACGGTTCAGTTTCGATATTCGAGGTGGACGGACGCAAGAACAAAATATACTGCCAGAATCTTTGTCTCCTATCCAAAATGTTCCTCGACCATAAATCTCTTTTCTATGATGTCGAACCGTTTCTCTTCTATGTCGTGACAGAAATCGACGACATAGGGGCTCATTTCGTTGGGTACTTCAGCAAGGAGAAATGTTCACCGAAACAATACAACATCAGTTGTATCATGACACTTCCAGTACGACAGCGACAGGGCTGGGGAAATTTTCTCATTGATTTCAGTGCGTTGAAAGTCCCTGAACCGTATTTGGCCGTTGACCAAATACATTTTTAGGTTACCTATTATCCAAAAAAGAGCAGCGTGCCGGCTCGCCTGAAAAGCCTCTTTCTGGACTGGGGGCTCTTGGCTACAAGAACTACTGGACACTTGCGCTTATGCGTTACCTCAGATCAGCACCCCCAAAGCCGACTCTTGAAGGTCAGCCTTATTTCTCTCGCTCGTCGGTCAGGCTCCCTGACGCTCGGTGTTTTGCACATCACCACACAGATATTAGTAGGGGCACGTCTATGACCATCGAGGATATCTATTCCACTCTTGTGCAGCAGGACATGATTTCAGTGGACACAGCGTTCCCAAACTCTGCTCGTCCATCGCCAGGACAGTCAATCAAGTTTCCGCGTGGTCGCAAAAACGGCGTTGCGCGGAGACACTTGCAGAGGCCCAGTTCACAAAAGCAAACGGAAGCGGGAAGCAAGTCCAACACACCGTTTGTCACTCCGGTGCACTACGAGGTCTCTTGGGATGAAGACAAAGTGGAACATTGGCTGGAAGCCTGGGAAAGGAAAGGATACCTAAGACTCAAGCCTGAGAAGCTGAAATGGACGCCATTTGTGCTGTCTCGCACCAAGGCGGGCGCGAAGCTTCTCCAAACTGAAGCAGACTTGGATTTCGGTGCCATAGTCCAGACCCGTACGCCTCGGAGTCCAACGGATGGCGAGACGCCTATGTTGGATACCGGTGATCGCGCCAAATCTTTGGCCTCTGGTCGGAGTTCGTCAAATGAGGAGAACGAACAAGAAGCGGCTGTCCGTGATCCAGCAGAAGTGACTGCAGCCCACCTCTTTGATGACTTGCTCGTTTCCCCGAACAAGCAATCAACACGCAAGGTTAGAGACACCAGCCCTGACTCGTTTCCAAGGACTGCCCGATCAACTTCTGCAGGAGCAGTTCTGAATGGCGAGTCTGGACTTTACGGAGAAAATGGTGATGCATTGCAGGAAAACAGTAGCAATGTCGTACAGAGGATTGAAGAGGGGACTCCCACTGTGCCAGTCAAACGTCGTCGTGGCCGGCCCCCGAGAGTCCGGCCGCCCGAGGAAACGGCTCTTCCATCCCAGTCCGTTGCGACTGAACTCAGACCAGCGTCGCCGGCCAAGTCAGGATCACCACGGAAGCGCAGGAAAGTCGATTCACCCTCCGAGCCCGTACGTGCATCCGCGGACGTTGCTGATACTGAGCGGCATGACGGGCCCATTGATCAACGTTTGGTCGTCCATGGAGAAAGACATCCCGCAAACGGAGTCGTTGGGGTCACGGAAGGAGAGAAGCTGGGGCAAGTAGAGGGCATAAGTGTTGGATTTGCACGGCAAGAGTGCACCGACGTGAAGTCAGAAGACCTGGGAACCCCACTCACGGGACTGACAAGTCGGCACAGTGTTCCAAGCGATGATACGGTGTGTGCGGCGGAAGGAGTGAGTGACAGTGTAGTTCGCAGCAAGATATCGGAGGAGGAGGGAGAGGCTGGTGCCGCTGAGGAGGATTCGGACCTGGATGCAGAGGGAGAGCCGGACGACGAGATCTGAACGATGTACCGTTATGTTTCTTTTACATAATTGCTAAGTAGTAGTAGTTGTCTGTTTGGACGAAACGAGCCACAGCAAGCGCGAGCGGTTCACGTCTGGTTCATCGTGGTTCAGCAGGTGAATCACGCCATGGACAACTCCCAGTCCCATGGGCAAGTGCGTCCGCTTGTCATCTGCCGCGTCGCTAATTTTACCCTCAGTGACCCGACCTTGGCCTTTGGCCACTTGCAACGTGACCCCAATGTCACCAACGTCTCCGTGAGCATCCCCCGCCCCGCCATGCTGCCCCACCCATAGTCCCGTTGCAGAGCCTCAACCAAGCGCTCGGCTCCCATCTCACCCCCACACTCAGCACACGCTCCACTTTCCACGACGGTGCATTCAGGCTCACCGACTCCCCACCCACCATCCTCGATTCCAATGGCGGGCCTCCACGTCCCCCCCAGCCTGTCTCGGGCTCTTCACGTTCCCCCATGCACGAGTTTACCGTTCCTTTAACGAACGATGGCCCGCCCACAAGCGCACTAAAGCGCAAACACGCCGACGGCGTCAGTGTCATGTCCAGCAACCAGCTCGGAAAACGACGGCGAGACCCCGACGACGTGGCAGAGTTTGACAACGATTCTGTGCACGGCTCGAAACACTGGACGGAGGAAGAGAAAACCAAACTTTTCACTTGGCTCATGGACCCGAGCGAGGACGAGCATTGGAATTCTCTCCGCTCTACGAAAAACTCGTGCTTTCGAGAGGTGTGTCTAGTACGGCCTCGGCGGTTGCCTGTGTTGATGGTCGACGGCAGTGTGCCCTCGAAGTTTTTGGAGGGAAGAAAACATATCAAGCTCTCAAGGGCTGCTACGAACGCAACTTTAACCTCTTTAAACAGATTTATGCATTTGAAGCGTACCATGCGCCATCTGGCAACGGACCCTTGAATATAATCGTCGAGGGGGATAGACTACGAGAATATGAACGCCGCCTTCAAATAGCCCGGAAGGCTGGTTGTGATGTTGGGAACCTCAGTGCAAGAACCATAGATCACTGGCACCGGAGCGGGTGGTACAATTTATTTTACCACAGGTGGGTCATGAGCTTTTGACCGCCATCAGCTCAGCAGTCTCCCTCCGCAGATGGAATGGTGATCCGGCACTCTCCCGACCCCCTCCTAGGCACAACGCAAATGGCGTAATCACTAACGATGACGTCGAGGACGAAGAAAACTCGTTGGACATGCCGGACCATTCGCGCTCTATACCACCGCCACCTGTTCGCACACCGCCTTACTCTCACCCCCTGAATCCCCACCCCCCACCGGGATTAGATCGCTTTGTTGTGGATCCAGGACCGTCGGGCTCACCTGGCCAACCCATTGTTGCGGGACAAAAACCTACGTCGCCGCAGCCTGAACAATCACAAATTCATTTTTCCGTCCCACAAAACCTGATGACGGCCTGTCTCCAACTACTGCAAGCTCAAGTTCAGCACAGCAAACTCAAAATCGATTACCTGCGCCGACGTGAAGAACGAGAAGAAAAAGAAAGCTCAGCACGTCAAGAGCTGGAACGCCGCCGGTTTGAAAGAGACCAAGCGGATCGGGAGAACAGCAAGGAAACTGGGATAAAACAACGGGCTCAGCTTGCAGTGGAATTAATGGGCAATCCGAGAGTAGATCCAAATGTGCGGCAGGCAGCAGTGGACTATCTGACGAAACTCCTTTCTACTGATTGAACTGGTTCGGTTTGTATGGTGTCTCTACGCTAGCGATCGTTGTTGTATGTTTCACCTGTAGTTCATTACTTATAGTATGGTAGCGAGTAATGCAATTATATGTTTTTATGTAGAACAACTGACAGCCTCGCGCAACCTTGAAGTAGGGACCAGAGCAGTGATTCAAACCATGTGAACCTCGGCTGGCTGCAGGGCTCACTAGCCTTCTCTCACAAAATATCCCATTCAATGGCCATTTATGGAAAAACATTTATCACATGGCGTTATCATTTTCATCGGCTCAATACAGTAGCGAACACACGAGTGACAGGACAAGCGAAACACTTCCATGATAAGTTCATATTATTCGGAAGCAGAGCTGTCATTTGCTTCCTGGGCTACACGATCATGTTGTCAGAATGCAGGGTGGTGCTCTGTTCGTGCTGTATCCTCGTCAAACGGTGGTGAACTAGTCTGCCACAAGTTAACCATCAGACAGACAGGGCTGAACGGATTCATGTGAACATACCGCCGAAACAGATCCAACGGACCTTCGCTCGCTTGTTTCGTATTGTTCGTTTCTTGTTTGCCAGGGGCTACAACTGGCCGTACAGGTATCCAGCAACTGAGAGGACCTATACCTTCTTCGTAGCTTGCACGAGAGACGTAGAGTAGGAGGCCCTCTGACGTGACATGCACCGGCATAGTAGTCAATCCATTGTGATCAGCCCCCGAATCGATCGACATCGCAGAATCCGAAGTGGGCAGAAACTGGAGTGGCGTAGATATGGGAATATCGACAAAGATCTCCCGCGTTGATCGAGCCAGAGGCAAAATATAGGAACATAGCACAGGGAGGGTCGTGTCCGTGTGATAGGGAATAGGGACAAAAGTTGTCGGATATTGGAAATTGTAAGAGATTGGTTGTGATCGTGCAGTCTCAGTGGAGCCCGTGAACGAAAATACAGTTGAGGGTGGTGCAAATTTTGGCAGTTCAGCGAGCCGCGTATCCCGCCACCAGAATCTGCAACACAGTTCGATCAAAGTGAGATGATTGTCATTGGTCACACCGCCCAAAGTACCTGAAAGGGGTTTCGCAATCTGCAATGTCCTGACCCTTCCACTTGATGACATCGAGAACATGCAAAATCCCGTTCGTCTTCCAGTTGACGTCAAGAATGCAGTCCAATACTGTTAGTGGAGGGAGCGACGATGGAAAGCGGGGAAGCAGCATTTTCCCCAGGAGACGAGATCGAAGAGTGGTGTTCGGCGCTGGAGAACGATCCAGATCATTAGTACATTTGTTTCGGGTCCGAGACGAATATCGGTACATATTCCAATAACTCCCGAAGTTGATTGGTAGGTGATAGCTAGACACCGTTTGCCTGCCGGTACGGGTGCCACTGCAACCCAACCTTTCTCAAGGTCTGAAGGAAGGCCATCGTCTGCGTCGGCTGAGTGGTCCTGCCAAAGGCCAGATTCTTCTTTCATCTCCAATAGCTCTGCATACATACACTTGTTTGCCCATTTGCTAGGCTTCTTTGCCCGCCTCCGTTTGTTTTTGTTACGCTTCTTTTTCAGATGGACGCCATCATCTGCATTGGGCATAGATACGCCGAATATGCCAGCGAGGGATGCGTAGTTTGCTACGCCTTCTCTTATCACTTCAGGTTCCTCGTCGATGTCCTCGTCAACTTCATCATCAGACGCCCCGAGGCTCAGATGCGCGAAGGCATCAAGCTGTCTGGATGAATCGATTTTCTGAGCCCTTCGCTATGCCATGCAAACTGATTGAGAAATCGACGCCCTGATGAGCTCAGTGCGATTTCGCGCACCCGTTTCTGTTCTTCTAGAGCCTGTAAGATAGAGTATTCCAGCTAGTTAGGTTGCTGAAGACACTGTTGGAACATGATGCATGATGCATCAACTGACCTTGTCGCGTCGAGCCCGTTGGGACACCAACTTGTCGGTGAGCGTCGTGGGTGGGGCTTTGTACGTTGATTTCCTGTCAGCATGCGGGAACATGATTCTACTTGATGAGATTAATCAATCGTAGATGAACCATTGATGAAAGTTTATCGCGAGCTGGGGCTCCAAGCCAAGTTGGTGCCAAACAGGCGTCGAGGACAAGAACAAGTGCCATGATATGCCATTGGTTCAGGTCCAAATTCTGAATTGGCGCCTGAGCCATGTCACCAACAGCCCAGTTCATTCATGCACCAATTGCCCCGTTTATAATCAACCCGGCGTGCAGTCGGTTGCACGCATGGGTCGCCCTCAGTGTTTCCTTTCTTAGCACCCTACGACTTTGTACAGTAAAACATGGCGGAGGTCCCACGTCGATGGCCTGACGTGCCAAAGACCAAGACAAAAGCAAAGGCCAGGTACTTAAAGCGCAAAAAACTTCGGAGAAAGGCCCGAAAATGTTCAACACCTCGGAAAACGGGGGATGCATTCCACGCGAGCTCGGATTCTGAAGAAGATGAAGAGCAAATCGATGACGCACAGGCTCTCGTAGATGACGATGAGGCCGACAGCGATGGCATGCGTGAAGAAAAGGCAATCACCGTAGAGCGACGCGTTCAGCTCTTCAAGAAAGTGCGAAGAATAGTCGAACAGGGACCAACACCAAAAGTCAGTGATCCGGAGCGGGTCCCCGCATCGGAGAACAAGGAATCTCCTAGCATCCAGAAGCCCCCTGCAAACCCAACAAGGGCTCTGCCATCATTTCCTGCGCCAACGATACCCAATGCGCCACCCAAATCCCTGCTTGCTCTGCAGGGGATCGACAAGGCTCTTGTTGACGCAATGGTCGTCGATCCTGCGACTGTGACACCTCTCTCTACGGCCGAACAAGACGACAACACAGGCCTCAGCTGGAAGACACGAAGACGCTTGCTTGACCTCGGTATTTGCGAACTTTTTGCTGGTTAGTCAGCGGCCGCCACGAGCTTCGGCGTCAGGCGCTGACAATCTAAAGTGCAGTACAGACCACCCTTGTGCCTTTCCTTATCCACCACCAGTCATCCCTGTACACACCGCACGTTGCTCTTCCTGATGTATGCGTCTCCGCGCCAACGGGAAGTGGGAAAACACTTGCGTATGTCCTTCCCATACTGGAAGTGAGCTCACGTTGTCCATTCGTTGCAATCGTCGATGTTGATATTGTTCCAGGTCTTATCGAGCAGAATAGTTACCAGATTGCGTGCCTTGATTATTCTACCTACGCGAGACCTTGTCATGCAGGTCAGAGAGACATTCGAGGCTATCGGCAAAGGACGTGGCCTTAAAGTACTTCGCCTCCTTGTATAATTACCATCTTACTGATTATCCCTAGATCGCCACTGCGACGGGTCAACATTCATTTGCTCATGAACAAGCACAGCTGGTCTCCAAAACGCGACCCGAGTAAGTTTCCTTGCTGTTGGGTGGCGTTCGTTGGCCTCATCCCTTTCTGCAGTTTACTGGGAGGCTCCAGCAAAGTGGACATACTGATATGCACTCCTGGCCGGTTAATAGATCATATCAATGAAACGCCCAATTTTTCACTGCAGCACCTTCGCTTCCTGGTACGAGCACATTGATAATTTTCATCCGTAGTCATCTAAATAACTCACCCAGGTTATCGATGAAGCCGACCGCTTGCTCTCTCAGTCATTCCAAGATTGGCTAGCTCAGGTGCTGACAGCCATCCGTCGGGGACCCCCAGCGAGCAGTTTTTTTTCGGAAGATGCATATTTCCCGCCAGATTGCGATTCTTTTTGCCCAGGTTTCGAGCGTCATGAACACTATCAAGTTGATGTTGCCGAGCGAAAAGTATTTTCATGTCAAAAGCTTTTATTCTCCGCCACGCTCACTCGAGATCCTGGCAAACTTATGTCTCTCGACCTGCGGGATCCGAGATATTTTGTTGTCCATAATCAGACAGAAAGTGAATCTGATAGTACCCCATCACACCTCGGACATGAGCGGTTTGCCATGCCATCCACGCTGACTGTGAGTCCTGAGCTTGCTGAGCGTTCATCTCGTCAAATTCTATATATTAGGAACACATGGTTGTTTGTGAACCATCGCAAAAACCACTTTTCCTGCTTTACCTTCTGCATGACCGTAATATACGCAACGCTTTAGTATTCACCAAATCTTCAGAATCCACCACTCGCCTCGTCTTCTTGCTCGAAAATTTCAAGGAGCTGAAACCATTACAAGTCGCTCGCCTTAACGTTCGCGCGTATTCGAGTGACCTCCCTGCAGGCGAACGAAAGAATATTCTTGAGAAATTCAAGACGCAGGAAATCCACGTGTAAGCTACTGTATGCTACATCTAGTGTGATTACGATCTCACTACGTCAATTACTAGGCTGATTTGTTCGGATTTAATATCAAGGGGAATTGACATCAGCCATGTTTCCCACGTTGTGAGCTATGATACACCAGTTGATATGAGGAAGTACGTGCACCGTGTTGGGCGGACCGCCCGAGCTGGACGGGAGGGCGATGCATGGACATTGGTGGAGGAACAAGAAGTAGGTGGCCATGCATATGGAATCATGAAACTGAACCTCTCTAGGCGCGGTATTTCAAGGCAATGCTGAAAGAGCACGATCACCTGCAGAGGGTGAAGAGGATGAAAATTTCCCACTGTGAGATTCAACCCCTCCTGGAAAACTATAAAGTAGGTCCAGATCTGTTGTTTGTGAATTGGTCATGTGGGAGGTGACTGACGCGGCTGTTCTTTGAGGCGGCATTGCACAGGTTGAGAGCTGCGTATTGCCGGTAGTACGTGCGCCGAGATGCCTAAATCTATTGCTCGCCCCGGATGTTGGGTGAAATTAATAAGCGACCGGAGGTTGGGTGATTGTGTTGCACGTCAGCCCAGGCATCCTGAGTAGCCTGAGCAATCTTATCACCATTCGGTAAATGGGTCCGTAATTCAATCCATCTGGTTTAGTCATCAGCAACTCGTCATTAGCCGGCCCTTTACCTCGCAATAAGTACAAATGGAGCACGATTCACACATGCCAATTAATGTCGGGCTCTCGGTGTCCTAGATCAGTGGGAACTCTACTCTGGGTTTTCTCAAAGTTTGTAAGCTTGTCTGCTGATGCGGCAGTCGTGCCTACTGAAACCGCAGCAGGTGTGTGAATTCATTCTGATGGGATAACATACTTTCCTCCGTGTCCAGTCCAATTGATAAATACAGTAACTTGAGCCGGTTAATGAAGACTCATTGAGGTAATCAACATGTTGTAGGCTGCTGCTAAGCGTCTAGGAGCGATATGTAACTTTACTAATAGTACCTGAGTATCGGTGTTCTGGTTGTTTTGGATTCCCTCCCTGCTCAGAGTCGACATGTCCCATCCAGGGAATAGCTCCAAGTTTGAGAAGTCCATCCCAGAGGAGCTCGACGCTCCGAAGTCACGGTCAGATGAGCTCCCTCAGAAGCCTCGAGCGAATATTTTTCACAGGTGCCGGGATCTAGGTTACTTCTGTTCTCCCATCGTCCAACTGATGGCACCGTAGGCTCTTCTCCATCAAAGATTCTAATCCTCCGCCTCCGAAGCCTTCCATCCATCATGCAATCCTTACTCCCGAAGCATCGGCGGGGTTCTTTGATCGTTTGTGGTTTTTATGGGTAACCCCCCTCTTGTCGCTTGGTTATGCACGGCCTCTCGAAGCCTCGGACTTGTACAAACTCCCAGACGAGCGCTCCTCCACCAGGATTGCCGACGCCATCCTCTTATCCTTTGAACGCCGCCGTGAACGGGCAGCGATACACAACGAACGGCTGGCAAATGGTCAGGTTAGCCCGGGCTTCAGGGGTGTATGGTGGAGCATTCGCGGTGTCCGTGCAGAACGAGAGAAAACATGGAGAGAAAAGGATGGGAAGCGTAAGGCAAGTCTCATCTTCGCCATGAATGACAGTGTCAAGTGGCTGCTTTGGTCTGCTGGAGTCTTAAAGGTCATGGGTGACACGGCACAAGTCACCAGTCCATTAGTGGTGAAGGTACGGGCTCCTCATCCCGCTTGTATATGAAGTATTCATCTCTGATAGGCGATCATCAACTTTGCAACTGAGTCGTATGCTGCGCACATGGCGGGTGAAGCCACACCTCCAATCGGGACGGGCGTCGGACTCTGTTTTGCTCTCCTCATTCTACAACTCGTTGCATCATGGTGCACCCAGCATTTCTTCTATCGTAGTATGGCGTGTGGGGTCCTCCTGCGGGGTGGCCTTATTACCGCGATCTACTCTCGAGCGCTTTCGTTGTCTCCTCGTGCCCGCACAGAAATGACAAACGGCAGACTAGTAAACCACATTTCCACCGACGTGTCCCGCATCGACTTCTGCATGGGCTACTTCCATATGTCTTGGGCTGCACCCATTCAACTTGCCATCTGTCTCATCCTGCTCCTGGTCAACCTTGGTCCGAGCGCATTAGCAGGTTTTGCACTACTTGTAGTTACAACCCCAGCAAACACAATGGTGATGAAACGTTTCTTCTCCATGAGGATCAAGAGCATGGTCTGGACCGACAAGCGTTCCAAGTTACTCCAAGAGATGCTAAGCGGCATCAGGGTGATCAAGTTCTTCGCTTGGGAGACGCCCTTTCTGAAGCGAGTTGCTGAATATCGCCAGCTTGAAATGAGGTATGCAACCTTCCATCCTCTAGGCTGTTTTTACCTTATTCATATTTCATCTTTAAGCTATATTCGAAACTTACTCATCCTTCGGGCTGGCCTAAGCGCGTTTGTGATTTCCCTCCCGACACTAGCCAGCGTGCTTGCATTTGTCACCTATTCATTGACCGGGCATCCGCTATCCGCCGCGAACGTCTTCGCTTCTCTTACCCTGTTCCAGCTAGTCAGATTACCCCTCATGTTGCTTCGTACGTAGCCTCCTTCTTTGATAAATCACTAACTTATTATACTGCATAGCTATGTCATTCAGCTCCATCGCGGACGCCGCCACGGCGTGCAGGCGTCTTTACGATGTTTTCGAAGCCGAAATGGCGGACAGGACGTTGATAATCAATAAGGATTTGGATGTCGCGGTCAAGATCGATGGCGCAGACTTTACCTGGGATAGTCTTCTCCCCAAACCTGAGGTTCCTAAAACGATAAACCATGGGGGTATGCACAATAGAAAGAAGGAAAAGCCCAAGGCAATGGCAACACCACCGTCGGTTGATGAGGCCAACATCTTCAAACTTCGAAGTATCAGCATGGAGATCCCTCGCGGTCAGCTCGTTGCTATTGTCGGGGCGGTTGGCGCTGGAAAGACGTCCCTCCTCCAGGGCATCATCGGTGAGATGAGACAGACTGCTGGTACTGTTGAGTTCGGCGGTTCAGTCGCTTATTGTGCTCAAACCGCGTGGGTTCAGGTATGATTTAACAAGGATGCTATCATGAGTTACTGACACCCCTCGTATAGAATGCTACCATCCGAGAAAATATCTGTTTTGGGCGCCCATTTGAGGAGGAACGATATTGGAGGGCTATCTGCGACTCGTGTCTAGAACCAGATCTTCAGGTGCTCCCTAACTACGATCTTACCGAAGTGGGCGAAAGGGGCATCTCTCTTTCTGGTGGCCAGAAGCAACGGATTAATATATGTCGGGCTATATACTGTGACTCGGATATAATGATTTTTGACGTTTGTCGTCTTCTTTTTCAGCATTTGTATTCCTAACTGTCGCTCATCACTAGGACCCTCTCTCTGCACTTGACGCTCATGTCGGAAAGGCCGTGTTCTCCAATGTCCTCATGAATAGTACAAAAGACAAAACACGAATTCTTGTTACGCATGGATTACACTTTTTGCCCGAAGTTGACTACATCTACACATTCGTCGATGGAAAGATCGCCGAGCGAGGTACCTTTGATGCATTGATGGCTAGTGGTGGTGCATTTTGCAAGTTCATGGAAGAGTTTGGCTCGAAGGAAAACAACAGGAACCACAACCTGGATCAAAAGGTGGAGACGATACCTAACGAGAAAGAGAATAAGGTCAGTATCAGAGGCAAAGGCATGATGCAAGAAGAAGAGCGGAACACTGGCGCCATCCCATGGAATGTCTATCAACAGTACCTGTCGGCTGGAAATGGCGTGGTCCTTGTACCGATTCTATTATTGTCTCTTGTAATGATGCAAGGCTCGAGTGTCATGTCGTCCTACTGGTATGTGCTTTCTACTTTTCGTTTGGCATGGGTTTTCACTGCAGATCATCAGGCTTGTTTACTGGGAGGAATTGAAGTGGAATTATCCACAAGGCTTCTATGTATGTTTTCTGCCTTGCCCACTTGTGGTGTCTTAAGCATGCTTACAGATGGGCATTTATGCTGCTCTTGGTGTCTCACAATCGCTCACCACATTTTTTATGGGCGCCACCTTTGCAACACTGACTTATTACGCGTCACGAGAGTTGCATGAAGTATGTGGCACCAGTCTACTCACTTTAAACCATTATTTAATTATCACCTATTCAGCGTGCAATTGTCCGTGTCTTCCACGCCCCTATGAATTTCTTTGAGACGACAGTAAGTCGGGCATGTCAATGTCACATTCGTGGCTGTCATTCTTTACATATCTTACAGCCTCTTGGCCGCATTATGAATCGCTTCGCGAAAGGTGCGCTCAGCGAACTTCCGGTCCTCCTTGTTAAGCTATTCCACAGATATAGACACAATTGATAATTCCATCGGCGATTCATTACGAATGCTATGCTCCACTGCTTCTGGAATTGTCGGTGCCATTATTCTTATATCCATCGTCTTGCCCTGGTTTTTACTGGTTGTTTTCTTCGTATTGATCTGCTACTTTTACGCTGCCTTCTTCTATCGAGCAAGTGCAAGAGAATTGAAGGTGGGTTGTCGATATTGTATACTTTGATGAATGCCAACTCGGTGACTATAGCGCCTTGGTATGCATGCAACCAGGCTTTGTACACAGTTGATAACCAAGTACAGATGCTATCCTACGTGGTTCCTTATATGCGCACTTCTCTGAGTCGCTGTCAGGATTGACGACAATCTCCGCGTATGGCGAAACGGATCGGTTCAGGAAAGAGAATGTCGACCTTATTGATGTCGAGAATCGGTGAGCCTGAAAGAATTGACCACGCACAATTAGGGATCCTGACTAGATTCCTAGAGCGTACTGGATGACTATCACAAATCAGGCGAGAAAGCTGCCCATTTGTAGCTATTGAATGACCGCTGACGTGTTTGGCTAGCGCTGGCTTGGCATTCGTTTGGACTTCCTTGGAGCTGTACTTACGTTCGCAGTGGCCATGATGACAGTCGGTACACGCTTTAGTATCTCACCAGGGCAGACCGGAGTAGTTTTGTCATACATTCTAACGGTACAACAAGTGGGTTCGCAAAAACACTTCAAAGAGGAGCTCAAGGGCTAATACATCACTCGAGTCGTTCGGATGGATGGTTCGTCAAGTTGCAGAGGTGGAGAACAATATGAACTCTGTGGAACGCATCGTCCATTACGCCAATGAGGTCGAGCAAGAGGCTCCACATCGCATTGTGGACAGTGTAATACCTCCTTCCTGGCCGCCTGAAGGCCGAATTGTTATGAAAGACGTCATCATGAAGTATCGGCCAGACTTACCTCCCGTGCTTAAAGGCTTGAGCATGGATATTGTTCCTGGAGAGAAGATTGGTATAGTTGGCAGGTATTGATCAGTTCCCTGAATTGTTATTTCGTTTGTTGACGACGCCTGTAGAACGGGAGCAGGGAAATCGTCAATTATGACCGCTCTGTACAGACTTGTGGAACTTTCTTCAGGGTTCATTCAGATTGATGGTATCGATATCTCCAAAGTCGGATTAGAACAACTTAGAAAGGGCCTTGCTATTATTCCACAAGACGCTGTAAGCAGTACATCAGGCGATGAAGACACAGCATTAACCTGTTCTGTCTTCCATTTCAGTTCCTTTGTAGGGTCGTCCGCACCCAATTCTTTGAATATATCGCTTTGCTCACGCGTTCCCAGTCTCCGGTACTCTCAGGTCTAATCTGGATCCGTTTGGACAGTGCGACGATGCTCGTCTCTGGGATGCTCTTAAACGGGCATACCTTGTTGACACGAATGAGGGGCAGTCGCTTTCTCCAGCAGCCGCCCGAGGCGACCAGACTATTGGGAGCCGTTTCGACCTTGACACTCCGATCGATGATGAGGGTAGTAACCTATCAGTCGGTCAGGTAAGCTCATACATTCTTCAGTCCTTTCCTCGGTATTAATTGTTGTCTAGCGATCATTGGTATCCTTGGCACGAGCTTTAGTCCATGAGACAAAGATCCTCATCCTCGATGAAGCCACAGGTATGATTTTTCGCACTTCTTACTGTATGGCGCATCAAACTCAAGTTTTGTGCAGCATCAGTGGATTATGAGATGGATGGAAAGATCCAAGATACTATTGCAACAGAATTTAAGGGGCGTACGGTTCTTTGTATTGCTCGTAGGTTCTCTTGAGGTCATTCACCTCTGACTTCACTTACTCGGACTGTTACACAGATCGTTTGCGCACGATTGTATCGTACGACCGCATCTGCGTGCTTGACGCTGGGCTGATTGCTGTATGCGTTTCTTGTCCCTGTGTTAGAGTGTTAACTCAGGGATAATGTACCAGGAATTCGATACCCCTACGAACTTATTTAACATTCCGGGCGGGATATTCCGCGGAATGTGCGAAAAGTCTTGTATCACACTCGAAGATATTTTCTCTGCATCGAAGCTGCAAGTATGAGGGGGCAAGAGTGGACAATGTTCCTTAACCTTTCAAATCATCGACTTAACGTTGGGGATTCGTCGTTTTGCGTTAGGATTCAATAGTTAGCATTAGAATTCAGCAGCTAGGGTTAGGACATAGAAAAAATCTGCTGAATTGCAATCACAAAATTTTATGATTGGTGAAGTACATATCTAGTACATGGTATAGTAGAGGGCACAAGATATCATAGAACACTATGAACTCTGGAGTGTTTGAATGATCAGGGGTATGAGGGAAGAATAATCTTGCTTGTCCTCCATCAACAAATTCAGAGGCAGCTGTGCAGCCTTGTGCAAGTGGCTACAGATGCTACAGTGTTACAGCAGGGTCCCTCTGTGCAGGTTATGGTACAGCATGTCACAGTCACACATGCTGCATACCCATCATCCTTTCTGTATGTGGCTGTACAAGCACTACAGTGATACAACACAACTACCATGTTATAGAAGATTTTGCCCCCCCTTCCCACTTTTCTCCAGCTTGGGTGTTCATGATGTGGCAGACAAAAAAATATAATATTGATCATGTTTACACAGGGCTGAGCTACCACCTCACCATATCCACATCACACTGCTAGATTCCCCATGCCTGCCCTTGCCATGCTGACACCCTCCTTGTTGTCATACTGCAGTGGTGGTGGAGTCTGCCTTCCCTGTGCCAATGCCATCATCATCATTGTTGCACCATGGCATTGGTCACTGGCATATTGCCACTGTTGTTGTCATCCTGCAGTGGCAATGGGGTCTGTACCCATCTTCCCTTGTTGTTGTTGCCATCCTGGTGTGGTAGTGGGGGACACCATTGTCATTATACTGCAGTGGCAGTTGGGTCTGTGCCTGTCCTCCTTGTGCTGACATCAGTAAATCACTGGATTTCATACAGGCCCACAGACCAGTACCTTTTCAGATAGCTTTTTGGAGGGTTGTGTGGACTGGAAGTACTTAGCCTTGACAAAAACCTGGTCACCAACCTTGAAGTCTGGTGCCAGAGTTCACTTGGTGTCTGTGGGGCCTTGGTAGTGCTGCTGAGCTGTGGCTATCTCTTCTTGGAGGAAATTGTGAAGGGAATTGAGGTCAACAGAGTACTCTTGGGCTTGAGTGGAGGTAAGGTCACACTCAGGGTAGACAGAAATGTTGGGATGGCAACCTTTGTTGGCAAAGAACACCAAAACACTGGAACTGGTACAGAGGCATAGATCTGTACAGACTGCTAGATTATTGGCACAATAACTTCATCACACAGCTGGCAGTGAAGTTGCTTTAGTTCAACTATAGTACTACTAGTAGTCTAGGTGATGAGGAGGATGATTGATTGACATGGTTCACTATGCCAGTGGTAGTACTGCTTGTCTAATAGAGGGTAGGGTTCATTTCCTAATTGGCATAGACTCGTCGAAAATTTCGCATTCAACGTATCACGTGACCTTGGTTCAAGTCGCGTCTCTGAACCAAGTGCACACCTGCATCACCCCATTCACTTGCGCATGGCCAATGTCATGTTGCACACGGCGAAGACAACCCCTCTGGCCCCCACACATAGTGAAGACGACGATGCAACGCAATCAATGCCACCGCAACAGCCGACGATAACGCCAGCGCACGCGTGGCCAATGCAGCGTCGCGCATGGTGGCAACGACAACGACCCCGCCGGCATGCGCGTGTGTAATGCCGCGTCACCACGGGTCAAACTACGAGGATGACGAGGACACACCAGGCCGTCGATGCCATGTCGCACACAGCGGCGACGGCGATGACGTCTCAAGTCGTCGCACACGACGAGGACGACGACAACACCGCTGCCACTCCACGCAGTCGCATACGGCGAAGACGAACGACGACGACGAGGCCCCGCGCTGTCGCACACGGCAGCAACGACGATGACGACGCCGCCTGCACGCGTATGGCGAATGCCGCGTCGTACACGGCGGCGACGACGAGGATGAGGACGAGGCCTCCGCGCTGTCGACACGGCGGCGACAATGACGATCACAACGCCGGCACCCGTGTGACGAATGCCACGGCAGCGAT